>PQXK01000010.1:0-255773 GCA_004786245.1 Botrytis hyacinthi
TTGGGCATCCCGTCCGCTCTGCCATACACAAGCTTCAGATCGGTGGATTAGTAGTTGGGTGGGTGACCACCAGCGAATCCCCACTGTTGTATGTTTCTTGTTTCCTTTTTGGCTGTCGTGAGGAATCACAATCACCAGCTGAATAGTGCAGTTACGCTTTTGGGTCTCTAGAATTTGAATCGTACAGGTCTTCAATGTATTGTGAAACAGAAGCAGGGACAGAGAGAAAGTGGAAGAGAGGGCCAAAAAAGGCACGATCCGCCAAATCGATAGCTGACGCGAGTACGACATACTGTATTTCATGTCTCGCAATGAAATCATCATTCGATGAAAGACTTCGAGAAGGATTTATATAGACCTGTCGCGTGGATTTTGATGGCAGATCTTTTGCTTCGTTCCTTCCAGCATACTGCCACTTAGAAGTGCCTATCTTTTACCCTCCGGTGGGATTGACCATGATGCTCTCGAACATGTTTACCAGATAGCTGGTAGCAATAAACATTTCATTTTGACGTATGCCATGAGAGAGATCTCACCAGATTATCGAAGAGCATAATGCGGCCGTGGTAGTATATATGATTTCATCGATTTCTGTTCAGTTCTCGTCCCATCTACACTGATCATTAGGTATTGCCAGTAGTGTCTTAGACTTTTTTTCTTGAACATTGGAACAACCACACAATAGATTGAATCCAAAAGCAAACATACCAGAAACCACCCTCCGTTACGCCTAATCCTTTCCTTCAAATCTACTCGATGTTTATAACGCAGAGCCCGTTTCGCTTCATCAATCCGATATGTCCTCCTCATGCAACTATACGCAATACATACTTGATTAACCCTCGATGTCTCCCGTCCGAGAGATATAACTCAAGCCACCCACTCAGCTACAACAATTATGGCAAACTCGGCAATCTTTATTGACTTCACATCTTCTTTTCGAGTTGGATGATCTACCTCATCACAGATTCTGGAGCTCACAAAACTTGAAGACTGGAAAGTTCGTAATGGGTACTAATTATCTCGATTGCAAAAATTTCTTTCCACATCGCAGAACTTCTGAGAGTGTTTCCATAGTTTGTTTTCAATCAATGCCCAATATCAAACACTGTCAATTCATATGTCTCGAGGTAAGGTATAACTTCAAATACATCAAAAGAATATGTCTTCCTTCCTTCCCAAACACAATGGCGTCTTTTACCATACTGGATTCTTGCCGTGAGTTACCTATTGCTCAGATAGAAAGTAAAAGGCTTATCCAATATTAGACCTCAACAGCCTCCCTTTTCGATAACATAGGATGTTGCACCTCTTCATCGAAAATGCATCGAACATGTTCTGGTCCGACTTTGCAATCTCAAGTTACCAAACTGAGTATTCGGTTGTTTCGTACTTGGACCTTGGTATCTTTCATCCTTCGCACGTATGCTGCATAAAGTGTTGAGAAGAAAAAGATTTATAAAATGACTTTCTGTACTTATGTGATAGCTTTGTCGCATTTTGTAAGGCAGTGGTTGGTTTTTGAGACTACAAGTATGCGGAATGGGACGCTACCGCCTCTTGTTATAACGACGGTAAGTATTAGCTGGATGGCGAAGGAGTGAATGTACTATGTTGGAAAGTAAGATTAGTGTGCGAATGAATGATGGAGTTAGTAACATCATAGAAGCCCACTCCGAGTCCCAGAGCACCACTTGTCTCTGTTTTATCAATACATTGAAGGCTGAATTTTGACAAGACGCATTGCACTCCTTGAAATTGTGTATGGTTCGACTGTATTCGGACCTCACGCATGATCTACAAGCATAACTATGTCTGCAGTCAGTGACCGCTTGGTCAATGGTTTAAATAGTCAAAGTGAAGATATTTCAATATTGATAAATGTCCCCGCTTTTATGATTGTCATGCAAAATTGGTACTTCCCCAACTCCTAATCTCTATGCAAATTTATGTATAAGCGCAGAGCCAAAGCTGCCACTTATCCTCAATAAGATATCTGGCATGAAAATATTAACCTAGTTGATATTTATTCGTCCAAATACTCGGTAGAGTCATCCCACACCCCTATACTACTGTTACCTCTCATGTCCACATCCTGATTAAGTTCATCCCAATCTTCCCTCCAACTTATATCGTCCAGAGCTCTCGCGTGCTTTGCTGCCATGGTTTGCATTTCGATTTGGGTACGGTTAAGTAGTGTTTGACTGGTCCCAAGCTCTTCCTGGCTGATTTGATTGATAGATTGCTTAGTCTCAAGAAAATAGAAGGCTAGAAAAGTGAGAGGAAAAAAGGGAACGAGAATGAGAGTTAGCACCTACAGATGCGAAATGTGTTGCTCTAAATTAGTGATCTCTTCCGTACATTCGTCCAACTTGGAGACGTGCCAGGCCAGAATCTTCTACATATAACACATGAGCAATCGTATCTTCGGATTGAAAGTTGTCTGATATATATAAACTTACATCACTTTCTATTCTATGAGCTTGGAGTTCCCCGACTGCTTTTGCAAGTCGTACATTCAACGCTTCAGCTGATGTTGCTATCTCAGCAGCTTTCGCGACCGCCACTACACTCCTACTGTATGAAGAGCTATGAGATATTGGTGGCGGAGAATTAGATCTTCGTAAGTAGCTCTCTCTTCTAGTGTTCAGTGGTCGTCCCCAGAACATGTCGTTGGAGTCCCTTCGCGGCGGCGGTGGTTTGACTTTATTGTGAGATACTTTCGGGTCCAAATCCATGGAATATTCCACTCTCAATAGTGTCTCCATCTCGTCCGTCTTCTTGTGCAACGCAGTGATGGCATCGTCTTCGGCGTCATCATGTGACAACCTGACTACGAGGTCATTGAGTCTTTGTAGTAAGACATCCTTGTTATCCTGAGAGTCCTGATTCGAGGAATTTGATGGGGCAGGTGCTGAAGCATCAACATTCGTGAATGAGAGAGGGGAAGTAAAATGGCGCCGAAGACCCAGGATATTCATCTTTCTTTGGAGTATTACATGCAGGAAGTTATATAGGCGCTATGACCTAAGCAGCATCCAAGAATTCATTTTGTTGTAAAGGTTTCACGTGGATGCATTATGAAATGCAGTTCAAAATGCACAAATCCTCATACAAACCAATGGTTGATCTCAATACGACGTACATAAGTAGCGGCATGTTGCGCGTAGTGGGGTGGAAATGTCCTGTTGTTGGCATTTTCGGTGGAAGGTTCTGCCATGAGTCACCGCTTTTATTTATTGCTTTACTAGATAGCAAAATACATTGCGGGACAATTTACATTCTACAAAGTAACCAACTCACAAAGAATTATTATTGACTCAATTGGAAGAATTCTTTCACACTCTTTCTATACTTTCTTCTAGTTACAATCGGCTTTTATACCCCCCGTATTCGTTCTTTTTACTTTCAATCAACTCCTCTCAAACAAGATGGTGGTGGGGGTATGTTGAAAAGATGACTCCTCCCAGAATTGACAAGAAAAAAGCTCACAAAGTGACTAGGACATCTCGCCTTCTTTGGCAGAAATATCGGATGTGCTTTCCAAAACTCGAGGAAAGTCATATGCCCCCAATCTAGTTGCTATCTATAAAGAAATTTCTTCCGATCTCATTACTCCCTCCGCCGCATACCTCAAGATTTCGGCGCATTCGAAGTCCGATCATTCCTTCTTGTTCGAGAGTGCTGCAACAGAAAAGGTTGGCAGATATAGTTTTATAGGAGCTGGGCCCCGAAAGATTCTTAAGACTGGTGAAGGACATGGCGAACAGCTGGACCCATTGCCTGCGCTCGAGGCAGAACTGTCCAAATGTAGGGTAGCACAAATACCAGGACAAAAATTACCACCCTTGACAGGAGGAGCCATTGGATATGTGGGATACGATTGTGTTCGATACTTTGAGCCTAAGACCGCACGGCCTATGAAAGATGTTCTTCAAGTTCCTGAGTCACTCTTTATGCTATTCGATACTATTGTCGCATTCGATCGGTTTTTTGGAGTTATAAAAGTTATCACATACCTTCATGTTCCGGAAGATATCACACAGATTCCAGCGGACTACGAGAAAGCGCAAGAAATCATTGATGAAGTTGTTTCCGTTCTTGAATCGCCAGACACACCTCTACCTATTCAGCCACCTATAAAACTGGACAATGAATATAAGTCAAACATTGGGCAGGAAGGATACGAGGGGCATGTTAATACTCTTAAGACTCACATCACATCTGGTGATATTATTCAAGCAGTACCGTCACAACGTTTTGCAAGACCAACTTCTCTCCACCCCTTCAATATATATCGTCACCTTCGTACCGTCAACCCCTCGCCTTACCTTTTCTACGTCAACTGTGGCGACTTCCAAATTGTAGGAGCTTCTCCGGAACTTCTTGTTAAAGCTGAAGAGGGTCGCGTGATAACCCACCCCATCGCTGGCACTGTCAAACGCAATGCAGACCCTCAAATCGATGAAGCTCTTGCCGAAGAACTCCGTAGCTCTCTCAAAGACCGCGCTGAACACGTCATGTTGGTTGATCTTGCACGTAACGACATTAATCGTGTATGCGATCCCATAACCACTCGTGTAGATCGACTGATGGTCGTTGAGAAGTTCAGTCACGTGCAACATTTGGTCTCACAAGTCTCGGGAGTGTTGAGGAAAGATAAGACTCGATTCGATGCTTTCCGCTCTATTTTCCCCGCGGGCACTGTATCCGGTGCTCCAAAAGTCAAGGCCATGGAATTGATAGCCGAATTGGAGAAAGAGAAGAGAGGTGTATATGCGGGCGCAGTCGGATATTTCGGCTATGGAAGTGTAGATGCAGAAGGAAATGAATTTGAGGGAGAGATGGATACATGTATTGCTTTGAGAACTATGGTGGTCAAAGATGGAGTTGCTTATTTGCAAGCTGGTATGTTTAATTTTCTTCTTTCGCGAGTTTTCCATCTCCAAAAGCACTGCCTACAAACCCCTTGATCCTTTATCTTCATCTGTAAATTAACACAACCTACAGGCGGTGGCATAGTCTTCGACTCAGACCCCTACGATGAATGGATGGAAACTATGAACAAACTTGGCGCCAACATGCAATGCATAGCCGGCGCCGAGAAAATCTACTCGAGTATTCAATTTAAATCCACACCTAGCCCCGTGAGTAGGGACGCATCATCACCCTTAAAATCCGAGGAGAAGGCTCATATTGATTTCGCAGCAGGATAGAATTTGATCAATTGAACATTGAAGTTGAGATGGCGGTTCAAAAGAGACGAATGAATTTGGTGGTCTTGGTGGTCAGAAGGAGGTCATGCTTGGCACTTATCTTGACAGTGTCTGAGAACATCTCGACTTCGGTATGGGGTCTATTGACTGTTGTAGAAGTTCATAAAATACCAGGCTTACTTAGATTGCTAAAAGACGAAATCAAAGACTCAAAATAAATACGTTTGTAAAGTTGTTTTTATATCGTCTGTGTAAGGTGTGGTCCGTGCATATCTGACGTAGGAAACATTGACACGGAGATCGACCGACCGTTGACAGACCACCAGATGCATATTATAAATGTCGGTCAGACCCACACACGACTGGAGATTTGCAAAATTCGGACAAAATCAAATTTGTGAAACACTACGTAGGTATGGAACGAGTCATGACAGATCAAAGTGAACATGATTAATGGGAAGATTATGAAGAGGAGTATTTGTTATTTGTATTTTAGTAGGTCGAAAAACGTGTGACCCAAATTCCTTCTACCCAGAGCATCTGTCTAACCTAGAGTACAAGGCGCTGCGTCTAATTCTATGTATACAATCGTCGTGAAATCTTTTATGCGGTAGCCTCCTTCAAGTGTCTGTGACGATAGTTAGCTACTGCGAATCGAATATCTCAAAATGTAGATGAATCAAGCTGAACTTTCAGAAGGAACAATTGGAATAATAATGTTATATCCTCATAGTCATGATAGACGTAAGAAGGTTAACGAATAAGAAAATCATCATGGTAACAGAAATGTGTAGAAAACCCCTGGGGTGTTAGAGAAAAATAGGAAGTAAAACATACTGGATCAAGTCGTTCCTGTCCTTGTCCTTCTTCAATCCACCGAAAGCCATCTTGGTTCCTGGAATGTATTTCTTTGGGTTCTCGAGGTATTCGAACTATTTCATGTTAGATGCGGCTCTCTCTATACAACCAAATTCCTGGTGGCGGTGTGGTGAAACATACAAGTGTGTTCTCGTCCCAGGTGATAGCCTTTTGCTTGTTGGCATCGGTGTATGAGTAGCCCTCAACGGAACCGGTTTGACGTCCGAAAAGACCGTGAAGGTTAGGACCGATCTTGTTTCCCTCACCCTCACCGAGGGTGTGGCATTGAGCACATCTGGTCTTGAAGAGGTTGGCACCCTTCTTTGCGTCTCCTGTAGAAGAAAGTTGTGAGTATTTATTCTTTATGTATGTTGGCATGAAATTCTTCGTCGAGCAAAGTGGCGAGCGAGTGAGATTTAAAAGGGAGACTCAGATGCCGCAAGATGGGAGGGAGACGCTGCCAGATTCTTGAGTGTATCCAGAAGTTTATGAATAGCGCCCAGAGTCTGGCGAAGTGGCCGATGGAGGTGAAATGTCGAGTGGCGGCTCGAACAAATATTCTCCCCAAATCGGAAATACAAGTCCGCCCTCAATTGAAGACGTCCAGAGCATTTCCGAGTCACCAGCCATACCGTTATGCAAGTCGAAGACCCAATTCGCATCTCCCAATTCCCAATGGCAAAATTCTTCGTGGATGATTTACATTTCCCAAAAGCGGGAAGCCTGTCAGAAAGGAAAAATAGACATACCTGCTTTGAAACCCATTTTAACTAATTAAGAGGATGTATGTAAAAAGAATTGAAAGTAATTATGTATGTATGACTTGAACGAAGGTTCGTGAACGTAAGGTCGTGAGAGGAAAAGTGGTAGGAATTTTCAAAACAATATTGTATGAAGATTTAAAAAAGAAAAAGGAAAAATAATCTTGCTTGAATATGTACTCTACATGCAGGAATAAGACGTAGCTTAATTTTGATCCCGAGATTGACGAGGTCATTTTGAGCCACACTTCCCGAACGTCTCCAGCCAATAGGAAGAATTGAAATGGTCAGGTCATGTGGCGCAGGTCGGGATCTTACGGAGGATTAATGAAATTTTTAATTTGCGTCATGCAGACTTATTGGTGAACGTATTGCGGGAGTGAATCATGAATTTGTGAGAAGCTTCATTTTTTGATTTCATAGGTACAAGGTAAGTAGCTTGTTGATCTGTTCTTCACACCATCGTTCAAAATCAAGAGGAGTTTTTCGTAATCTATCGTCCATAATGTCGTCCACAGCCTCTATACCCAGGTTTCTTTTACCACTTCGATCTCCTCTCTGGTCTCTGTCTTCAAAAACGACCATTCGCAATGCTTCTACCAAATCAAAGAATAATGCATCCAAAAAGTCCCCAAAACCCCTCGTTCTCGAGAAACCCACCAAATTCAACCCCCCTTCTCACCCTGCCCGCCTCCGCAAAGATCCTCCCCGGTATCCAGGTCCCCAATTGAGCGCCGAAGAAATAGCCAGACAAAGTGTGAAGAAATATCCAAATATGATGCCACCGGAAGGAACATTTATGCATTGGTTTCTCAACAATAAGTCCATTCATATCTGGATCGCATTGGTAATACCTATTCCACTCTCTTTGAGTTTCTCTAAGCCATATAACTAACCTTCAATTCCAGGGCACACTCTCCACCCTCGCAGGAGGAGTCTGGATCACAAACTTTAAGCGCGATTCCCCATTCGGAGATATGCTACCTGAATGGCCACAACTATTTCTACACCCAATCGCATTCACAAGAACATGTTATGAAGTTTTACAGCTGCACACTGCGCATGTAACGGCAGAGACTATGGAAAGGAGAAAACATAAGGTGGAAGACGTTGCGAAGAGGGCTGCTTATAGAAAGGCGCATGGATTAGATAAAGACGAAGGCTTTGGTGGCTGGACTGCTAAGACTGATAGAGAGGTTTTGGGTCCGGGAATTAAGTTGGGACATGAAAAAGAAGCTGAGATTGCCGAGACGGCCGAGGGGGGTGCGGAGGGAAATGGCAAGGAAGGAGAGAAGAAGGTGGTTTATGAGAAACAATTCTCAGGAAAGAAGTGGTTGGGAATTTGGTAGGAGCCAGACGCATCTTTTGATACCAATTTTATTTTGAAATCGGATTAGAGTATTGTTCTGGTGTTGGGCCGACATGAGACTAGATATTGTACATGTTTGGGAGAAGAAGGGTATCATTGTAGAAAATTCCTTGTAAAACCGCGACACTAGGACAGCTCCACAGTCTCCAATCCATCTAATACCTCCTCTGCTACACCTCCTTTCTCCATAACCTTTGCGATTATCGTCGCGACCAACTTTCTTTTGATTCCTCCCCTCGGCGGTTGCCACACACCTCCCTCATTCATTGTCTCTCTTTGAGTCGATGCTAGATCTGTCGTCTCAGCTGCCGCACCTCCAGTAGCAGTATTCATCGTATTAGGCACACCAGGCGCTGTTAACCTAGCTGGTAAGTCCACGGTCCTCACAGCCAATAATCTTAGATCTCTTCCAGAGCTAGAATCCATATCTACGTCTCCATCCTTACGCCTTCTTTCACCAATGGTAATAGCTAATACAGCTTCGGCGACTGTAAGCTCCTCTTTACTCGGATCGAAGATTATATTATCGCCAACGGATATAACGAGGAGTGTAATTGGTGGTCGGGAGTTGGTGGATTGTGGTGTTCGAGGATATAAGTAGACGGAAGCTTCCCAGTCGTCGTCAAAGAGTGGATCTTCATCACCTTCGGACTTGAGACGTGGGAGACGAGTAGATAAAAGCGCAAGATGGGTTGTTAAAGAAAGGAGGGGTAGTGGGTAGGATAATGGCTGTGAGAGTAGTAAAATCTGCATGGTTGTCAGTCGCGATGATTAAATTTTGAGCATTTGGAGATATTTCATTATAAATATATGGAGAAAAACTCACATCAACATATATCTTCCAATGATACCTTGAATTAATCCATAATCTCCCCACAAACTCGGCATCTGCTAGTAGCGCCTCACTCAGCATGGCCGCCATAAAAACAGGCATACTATCGTCATCTCTAAATCCCGGAATCTCCACACTCAGCTCTAGCCAATCTCTTTCTCCCTTTTGTTCTTTCTCAAGCTTCTCTTTCTCTATCGCTTCTCTCATATCTTCATCCTCCTCCTCATCGTCATCATTTTCTGAAGGACCAAGTTCTGCAGCTTGATAAGTCGGTCGCGATTTTTCGACTTCACATTTTACACCCACGATAGCTTCAGTGCCATCTGCAAAACAAATGCGCGCACTGCCATTTGTGCCGGGGAGGACATCGCATTCGGCGATGAGAGGACGGAATTGAGTAGACGTACGGGCATCAGGGCGAATTGGAGGATTGAGAGAGAGGGACGTATGGAGGTAAGAGAGTTCGGCGGGCGAGAGTAAAAGAGGCTGTGTAGAAGAAGGTGGCATTTTGGATCTGAAACTCTTCAGACACGAAGAAATTGGGAATCTGGGGAGAGGTTGTGAGGTGATTGGATTGTTCACGAGGTTGTGCAATATTTCTTTGCGAAAGCCAGCCTAGTGGAAATTCTTTAGACGAGGCTAGCATGCAAGCAAGGCTGTCGATTCGGAGAAAAAAGCGGCGGAATCTGACCACTCAAATCTCTATTGAAATCTTTTGAATTGAATTGAACTGAATGAAAAATAAATTATAAATGAATTATATAAAGTTATGAAGATTAGAATGATTATTAGCTTTATTGTATATAATACTCAATAATACTGGACAAGAATAACAAATTTATTAATGATAATATAGAAGTGATCAAAATTTGCCTCTTTAGGCAATGGTTTCGTACTCCACTCATCATTCGCTTGGCCTCTATAACAATATTGTAGAATAGCTTGTCGATTTCCTTGGCTCGTTGACGAGGCTATAGTTTTGGGATGGTAGCATATGAGTTCTTGTATATTGCTTTGAAGCTCATACAAATGTCATTATCGGGGTAGTTTCGAATTCCTGGAGCTGTTCTTCATATCCCAACTTCGGCTTAGACCGAAATGATCCATGTGAGGATTGGAAATCCAGTCGGCGTGATGTTCCTCCATTACCCATGCTCAGATGCCAAAGTCTCCGAGAGCATCTTATATGCCCGAATTTCAATTAGAATTTGATCAAAACTGTACTGCCTCTTAGTAATCCAATCTTTATTGTCCAATCTTTATCTCAAGAATCCTTCAGAATGCCATCTATTCTGTCAATTATCTGGAACAACAAGTTCAACCTTCCTCCCCTTCCAGCACCCAATACTTTTCTAGGAAAATCCATTCTTATCACTGGTGCAACATCGGGAATAGGTTATGCAACTGCAGTACATTTTGTCAATCTGGGTGCAAGATCTGTGGTCATAACCGGAAGATCGCTTGCGAAAGGGGAACTGGCAAAGGCTAGAATAGAAGATGAGACGAGCACTATAGGGAAAAACATTGTAAGATGCATGGAGTAAGTTTAATTCAGTTATATATTAACATAAGAACAACTAAGAGAAGGTTTTTGATTTCTGAAGTTCCATCAAGTATTCAGATCAGTTGAAATTTGGAATTGTTTCAGATGTCTACGGGCTTCCAAATGTTGAAAAGTGACATGTAACGGGCTATTGCAGGTCAATGGACAGCTCGAAATTGTCGCTGTGGTAATATCTTGGTTCATACACTAACCCGAGACTCCAGGTTAGACATGAGCACCTTTGAAACTACAAATGAATTCGCAGGGAAAGTGACAAGGGATATTCAAGAGATCGACTTCGTTTGTTTGAATGCTGGAGCTATTTCCACTAAACACAAACTAGGCAAGGAAGGATATGAAAGCATGATTGAGATAAGCGTTCTTGGAACTTCTTTCTTGGCGTTACTACTACTGCCTTGGATGAAAGAAGTTGGAAGAGGAAATGCTCATTTGGGCATAGTAACAAGTAAGTGACATCGAGACACTTGTACCTTGACGGATCCCCGTCGATCGACTCTAAAAAGAAACCCGCTTGGATTTTTTAATAGGTTTGAATAATATGGAACTTTCAGGTGGTCTTCATAGGAACGTCGACATCTCCAAGTGGCCGAAAAATGATGTGCTCAAATATTGGAGCGCGAAGGAGAACTGGAAGGACGGGCAAAGTGGTTATGCTCTAGCCAAATTGCTCCAGCAGTATGCGGTCAATGAAATCGCCAAGTTAGCACTGAGCGCTGATGGAAAGTATGAAATGTTCCCCTCATGCCCACCCCTCGAATTTGTGATCACATAGTATGTACTGATGTCATTCAAGGCACAAGGTCATTGTAAACTCAATTTGTCCAGGTTATTATCCCTTTGATCTAATTAAGAGTGATGAATTTCGATCCTAATTCGTTCTAGGAATGGTAAAATCAGACCTTGGACGAGAGTACAATACCGGTGTAGCAATGGGTATAATGATCAATTTGTGGATGGGTCTTGCTTGCAAGACTACTGAAGGTGGTGCTCGAACTTACGTTCTTGCGGCTCTCACCGCTTCATCGAAACATGGCGCACATTATACAAATTACCAGACGGAGGAAAAGTATAAGAAGTAGGTTCTTCATAACCCCCTTGATCATATATGAGCTAAGAATATATGTAGTTCGGTTGAGCATAACATCTTTGGAGACGAGGGCCAAAACATGCAGGTGCAAGTTTGGAAAGAGATATTGGAAATCGTGGATAAAAAGTATCCAGACGTACCCGAGAGAGTTCGTAGTTGAGTTTGCTGGAGAGAATTTTGAGTAGAACGTTTCCATTCTATCTTGTACCGGTGTTTGTCTCCATGTGCGGTGACTTTGTGGGTCTTTGCTGGAAATGAGCTAATGCTTCAATTTGACTTCGGTATTCCAGCTTTAATGAACCTCGAAATCTTGCAAATGAGGCCGTTGGCTAATAAGTACTGCCAATTTTCTGCCCATTTGCTTCAACCCCATGGGCTTGGATCATGTGATAAAACGAGGTATGCCCTATCAACTGAGCCAAGTACTTAAATCAAGACACTTTGTTGCATATCTCAATTGTTGACGACAATTTGTCATTCGTCCTGATCATCATGATCATCAGAGCGACAGCACTTACCTAGCCTGATTCCTGCGGAGTATAACCCTAACGGCAATGACGCGCGAGCGACACGCCAAGCAGTACATCGATATCGAAAAGGTAATAGTCGACAAACTACTAACGTGTTGATTAGGATAGAAACTTGGGTAAATTAGTGCTGAATATTGTTACTTACTATATACACTACCTAGTATAGGTTGTACGTTTGTTAAATGATCTGGACTCTGGAGCTGTCTAGTTGACGTTTTTATGTAACGCGGAGTATTTGGCGAGGCTACCTAGGCCAAGAATTGATTGACTGCTTACATAAGACGGTCGTTTTCAACATCACTTGTGTGTAGGACTATGACGAAAATGAGATTCTTCTCCAAATTGGGTTTCCAACGGAGCCTCAACAGTAGCTGGGCATACGAAATGAGAATTGGCATGTACATAATCTCATGTATATACTAGGTATTCCCATCCATGATCCAGTTCAACCTGCCAAGGTGACAGAAGTAACCAATATTCGTACTAGCCATTTAACTCTGATCATCGGTGGGGACTTGAGAAGTGAAGCTATCAAGCTTCAATTTTAGATCTTCCGTGGACCAATTTTCCATACTTGATCAAAAACGATCTACATCCTAAGCAAACAAATAAGAAGTCACGGCATTCATATTTGATAAGCAAATTAGTTTTCCATATTTCTACCTAGCTACCAAGTAGTTTCCAAGTGGAAATATATCAAGGCGAACTAGTTGTTCGAATGTCCTCTGCAATAGTTATCCACTTCCTTGCTTATGGGGAATCTACTGAGCTACTAACCCCATCACCAAACTCAAATCATCCGACTTTGAAAGTACCTATAGTCCAAATTATTCGATCGTCTATGCCGATGTCATCCTCGTGTAGCTAGTATAGCATACTAAGCACAACTTAGTATATTGCTTCGAGTATTTCCTATAAATAAGAAGCTTGTCTCTCCCCATGTTTTACTTTTCTTCACTCTTGTATGTCAAAAACCCCAATTTCATTATGGTTTCTACTACAAGGTCTGATCGAAAGGAGCAGTCCGAAGACAGGGTTTCCTCTTCACAACATCTCGAGCAAACCAATGACGCCGAACGTCTTGCAGCCACAAACAGAGTCTTAAACGATCCTTTAGTATCATATGATGAGAATGAATTAGAAGAACTTGCCGAGGCTTACGCTCGAAAACATGGGCTCAACGACCCTGTCGATATTTCCGCATTCAAGGCCGGAGCATTAC
Source organism: Botrytis hyacinthi (assembly GCA_004786245.1). Lineage (NCBI taxonomy): Eukaryota > Fungi > Ascomycota > Leotiomycetes > Helotiales > Sclerotiniaceae > Botrytis > Botrytis hyacinthi. Next base: position 13,440 of record PQXK01000010.1, read on the forward strand.
TTGCAAAAGATTCAGGTAGTGTTCGAGCCAGGAATGATCTTTCCAGGGACGAAATAGATTATCTGGACAAAGAAAGAACAAGTAAATGGTCTCTGCCATCGCTTTTCATCAAAGTTATTTTGCTTTGTTCAGTTTGCGCGGCTGTTCAAGGAGTAGACGAGAGTGTCGTAAATGGAGCGCAGATATTCTACGCCCGTTTGTTTGGAATTGATGATGAAAACAGTTCTTTAGACCCATGGCTATTAGGTATCACAAATGGTGCCCCGTACGTACTCCATTTCTAAGTTCCCTTCGAGGTTCTAGTCCCTACTATAGCTGCCCAAGCCATCACTAACTTCAAACTTTCAAAGATATCTCGGTTGTGCAATTGCTGGCTGCTGGCTGACTGTTCCATTTAACAATTGGGTAAGCCAAATACACCCCTTTTACTGCTAAGTGCAGTTATTTTCTTCTTAACCCTCGTATTCCACCAAAAGATTCTTCGATAGGCAATACTGACTCTTCGTAGTGGGGGCGTAGAGGCACCATCTTCGTCACTTGTTTGGTTTCCGCACTAACCTGCTTCTGGCAGGCATTCACCAACACATGGTGGCACATGTTTATTGCTAGGTATTTAAAAGAAACCCCTAAATTTCCCATAAAAAATAAAGTCGACAATCTCTAATATTTGATACTAGATTCATGCTCGGAATAGGTCTTGGTGCAAAGTACGTATTTTTACCTGTCTTGTCTCTCATGATATCAGCAAACTCAGAGCACTACTCACTATTAAACACCTTCCTAGCCATCTCTGATATCAATGCTAACGTTACCTAGGTCAGCTACTGTCCCCGTATATGCCTGTGAGACCTCTCCAGCATCAATCCGTGGCGCTATGGCAATGCAATGGCAAGTATTTACTGCTTTTGGTATTATGCTGGGCTTTGCATTTGATCTAGCCTTCTACTATGTTCCCGATACCATATCTAATATCCATGGACTTAATTGGAGACTAATGATGGGATCTGCCGGAGTTCCTGCTCTCTTCGTTTGTTTCTTTGTTTTCTATTGCCCTGAGTCACCTCGCTGGTACATGGGTAAAGGGAGACACCAAAAAGCATATCAAGCAATGTGCAGAATCAGACACACCAAGGTCCAGGCAGCACGTGATGTTTTCCAGATGCACATGCTTCTCGAAGCTGAGAATAACATGGGTTCTGGACAAAGTCATATCAAGCAATTGTTCACAGTGCCTCGGATTAGAAGAGCAATGGTTGCGTCAGAGATCACAATGTTTATGCAGCAGGTAGGTTATATGTCCAGCTTCAATTGCCTGAAACACGTAATTATCGGTTAGCTCATAGTGATGAAAAGGGGAGATGCATATCTCTTTCCCCCGCTTCCAATTTTCGTTACCCCTCACGTCAAAAAGACATTGAATATGATAGCTAATATAAGCAATAGTTCTGTGGCATCAACGTGATCGCTTATTATTCATCCGTAATTTTCGTTGACGCTGGCTTTTCGGAAGTCAATGCTCTATGTGCGTCCTTGGGTTTCGGCATGCTTAACTTCCTCGGAGCACTTCCTGCAATTTGGACAATCGACAAGTTCGGTCGACGATGGCTTCTACTATTCACCTTCCCACTCATGTCAGTCTTTCTGTTCATGACCGGCTGGAGCTTCCTGATTCCCGAGGGAACTACTCGCATTGCTATCGTAGCTCTAGGCATCTATCTCTTTTGTTTGGCCTACAGCCCAGGAGCCGGACCTGTTCCCTTTACATACTCCGCGGAGGTAAGGAAGTTGCTTTGTTATATAAATGGCCTAAGTCTAACAGATATTTAGGCCTATCCTCTCCATGTTCGTTCACTAGGAATGTCCTTGGCAACTGCAACCACTTGGTTCTTCAACTTTGTCCTCGCCATTACATGGCCATCAATGTTGAGAGCCTTTAAGGCCCAAGGTGCTTTCTCTTTTTACGCCGGTTTCAACGTTGTTGGCTTCTTTCTTACCCTCCTCTTCGTCCCAGAGACTAAAAATAAAACACTGGAAGAATTGGACCAAGTTTTCAACGTTCCTACAAGAAAGCACGCCGCCTATGGATGGAGTCAATTTACTTACCCTATCAGGCGACATGTCTTAAGAATGGATGTTGAGAGACCAAAATTGTATGAGAACTTGGCCCAGGAAAATAATCATCACTACAGTCCTACCTCATCTATGAGGGCTGGAGACAGGGGAAACAGTGTTGAAAAGCACGCTTGATTGAGATATCTTAGTGCAGTCATCTTAATCAACCATCCAAATGAGTTACACCTTTTCAACAATTTAGATTAACCGTAGCACTTGGAGGACTTAAATGAACTTAGCTTGCTTGGATGATTTAGATGGTTTTATCTCGAAAATTCCGCTCACCTATACAATCTAAACTTTGGGAACCTTTGTACATAGAAATTGTAGCTAAAGCCAATAATTAATTATTGATCACCAATGTGAAAAATTCTCTTTGTGTATAATGAGGTGCTCTCCATCATGCCATAATGCAACGTCCAATTTGATTTATAACGGTGTTTGATTGGCTGCCACGAAATATGCTATTCATGATTACATACAAGTGCATGGTGGCTGCAGACGTCTGCATCTGATCTTGGAAAAAAAGAACAGCGCGGATCTCCATACCTCCATTGAGCATTATCTCCCGTGGCAAGTGAAGTTCTTATTGGTTCAATATGCATCAATCACCAACATGGGAATCATGACCGATGATTTCACAGCTGTGTTACGATGAATGCAGTTGCGCTACAACGGGATGATCGATCGCAAGATCTATGATTTGCCAATTGATGAAAACCAGCGGAGCGACGTGTTTGAATGGCAAAACCTGCAAAATAGTGTTGCTGCAATGCTGCTAGACGCAAGGTTTATTTTGAAGCATATAGTTCTTTAAACCCCTCACCATCCCCAATTTTCCCATTTGGTTTCATGAACCGTGAGTTAAGCAACTTATTATTGCTCAACTAAAGTTACACATACATCATGTTACCTCTCATAGCTTATACAGTTGTATCGGTAGCATCATGTATATGGCTCATCAAGCATCTGCAGACCGCTATCCTCTCACCTCTATATCGAATTCCCAATGCACACTTCACGACGCCATATTCAAAGTTATGGTTATTTTGGCATCGAGCAAATGACACCGAGCACAAAGCACGATATGCTGCCCACAAGAAGTACGGTCCTGTTATTAGAATTGCACCAAGAGAATTGAGTATCAATTGCCTAGAAGATGGTGTCAAAACGGTCTATGGTGGTGGATACGAGAAAGGGGAATGGTATTCGATGTTCTTGAACTATGGGTACGTAATCATATTCCTCTTAATGCTTTAATTTTGAATACTGTTTTGACTTGTCTCCATGCTCAGTCATAGCGTTTTGTTTTCTATGAAGGAGGCGCCAGTACATACTGAGCGCAAACGCATGTTGTCTCATGTCTATTCCAATTCTTTTATCCAGGCGTCTGATGCCTTGACGGAGATCTTGAGGAATATTACCTACAACAAATTTATTCCTCAGATGCGTGTTTGGGCCGAAAAAGGCATACCAGTGAATATATTTCAAGAAAACAAAGCACTGTTCATGGATCTCACGAGTGCGTACTTATTTGGTCTCAAAAATGCCTCGAATTTTGTTGAAGATCCCGACAAGAAAACGATTCTACGAAATTTTGAGCTAGGTCTTGGCGGGCTATTCTGGAGACTCGATGTTCCCAATCTTACGAAATGGATGGCACGTTTTGGCATGAGCCCGTTAAATGAAGGAATAGCTTCTGCATCCCAAGCAATGGAAGACTTCATTCTCTCAATGGCCAACCAAGCACGAGACACTCTTCAATCTGAAGATGCTGATGAGATAGAATCTTATCCAACCGTCTATGGACAACTACGCCAAAAACTTGAAGCTTCGGAAACCGTTTCCGCGGATCAATTAGACACAGTGGTTGCTGCAGAAATGCTAGACCATATCGCAGCTTCACATGAAGGATTATCTATCACGGTAAGCTATTTGATGGCTGAGCTCGCTCGTCATACATCTATCACCTCGCGGCTTCAGAAAGAACTACTTTCTGTGAATCTGGACATGACGCCTTCGCAAGAAATTGATTCATTACCATTACTAAATGCTATACTTATGGAAACACTACGACTGTATCCCGCTGGTCTAGGAGCATTTACTCGTCAAGTTCCGGAAAAGGGCGCTATGATTGGAAATTACTCGGTACCGAGCGGTGTTACTGTTAGCGCATCTGCATATACTTTACACAGAAACTCGGAAGTTTTCCCCAATCCTCTGAAGTGGAATCCAGATAGATGGTTGGATGCGTCTCCAGAGGCCAGGAAACAAATGCTGCGATGGCACTGGGCTTTTGGCAGTGGAGGAAGAATGTGTATTGGGAACCATTTCGCTATTCGTAGTAAGTGACCGCTCCTCACGTGAAGGATTTCGATGCCGAGACTTGAGAAAATTTTCTGACAAAAAGGTAGTGATGAAAGCGGTAACTGTTGCAGTTTTCAAGGAATTTCAGAGTGTAATAGTGTCGGAGACGAAGATAGAGCAAGTGGAAGGTTTTATAGGACATCCTGCAGGCTATAGTATTATGCTGGCATTCAAAAGCGCAGATAAAGGCAGGTCTTGACCAATGTTTCGATAGTCTCCAAACAGTGTTAAAATATTTCCCTCTCCAGAACACAATTCGGAGAAAATCAGCGAGTCTCAAGATCATTTTGCTACATTCTAAGCATACGATTTCATAAGGCTGGCCAAAATTGAATTCAGAAAGCGAAAAGATTGGATGATTAGATTGCAGTGTTTGATTATGGTACCTGAAAAAGACAACTCTTCATAGGAAAAGCCAGGGAGACATGAACAAGGAAATCGCAACATACTCCAGGAGAAAGAAATTCGCACATTCTTGTCTCCGAGTCTGGTATCATATTTCATGATAAGTTCTAAACGAGAGACATAAATTCTGGCTTGGCTAGCTTTGTCCTTAGTCTTCTCCTTTGCCAACGGGCGTATATACTTGATCATATCCTGAATTACTCAGACCCCTTCATTATGATCCAACAAATATATCTAGTGCTAACTTGTTAATTTTGTCTATTATTTGTATTCATCAAATCTTACGGATGTAATAAGAGGAATCATTGCAACCACAGGGGTAAGAAAACCATCCGTAAAAACATGAAACCTTCCAATAAGTAGAATATGAAAAGAGGGCTGGTTTCGTGTTGCCGTGTCCGGTAAGTTCACACCAGCTCTTGGAATCCACCTTATACGATACATGAAAATGCTTCAGATGAGGTGTTTCATACACCCTTAGGAAGTGAGTAACGAAATTTCTTATTATACATCAGAATAATCACACTTCACGCAGGTATATTTCAGAAATCTCGGTTAAGGTAGTTCTCGAATGATATGCTGGATGTAAAATAGGCTACGAGATTACACTTTTATACATTCAGGTATTGAGTTTGTTTCTGATTTGATTGTTTACTCGCTATATGGATATGATGTTGTCTAGAGTTGTCTAGAAGATGAGATATTTATTCCGATATCCTGTTCGATTATGACAATTTTTGAAAGAGACAAGGAACAGACATGCCATGTAAAACATGTGCCGCAATTTTCAATGCCGCAACTTGCACATCCCACAAATACCCAGGCATTGAATACAAATATTGAATATCAAGGCTCAATTCTGTATAACTGATATTGCCACACTTCTGCATTATACCTACATGTTTTTGAAATTGTTGCGAGGAGATACGTAGCTGCCTCATCGTATTTGGCCTACCCATGCATCTGTTTTACAACAACTGATAATTAAACCTACCATATGAATGATATTTTGATCCGCAAGATCCTTTTCACCAAGTTTATCTCTTGTATCTCTTATAGCAGATCTCCAGCATTTCTGAACACTTTCCGCTCATCGACATGTGGTGGCCGTTAGGCAAAAAGTACCCAGAATGCCATCCGGTACAGGTTGATTCCAAAGCATATGATTTTGTCATAGTCGGAGGTGCGTCTTTTATATCATTTTCTCAATTTCCCAATCCACTATTGATCTCCTAGCTAACATCTGCGGTGGTCTCAGGGGGCACCGCGGGGTGTACACTAGCTTCTCGATTGAGCGAAAATCCCGAAATCTCCGTTCTTGTCCTCGAATGCGGTCCTGCAAATGACACATGGCTATCCCGCAATCCTCTTATCTCTTCCGATCCGACTCGTCCAACCTTTGGTGCTACGAGGTGGAAATTCGAACCCATGAAATATTGTGATGATCGTCGGAGTGGAGTAATCCGCGGAGGAGCTTTGGGCGGCACTTCCAGAATTAATAGTATGATTTATACACGCGGGACTCCTGCCGATTATGATGCATGGGCATCTTTGGGCCATTCTGAGTGGAGCTATGAGAAGTTGCTACCTTAATTTGTTAAGAGCGAGACCTCCCTTGACTATCAGGATTCAACTCATCATAGAAACACGGGTGAGTAACCTCAAGTACACCATTTGTTCTCCTCTAATACTGATCTATGTATGCTATAGGGCCATGGATCACCCAAACCTTCACTTACTTCAATTAGCTGTTCCAAGCCTACCGAGCGTTAGCTTTCTTTGAACCGCTCTGATGATGATCTCACTTCTGACTTTTGGTAGTTTCACTGATTGTGCCAAATCGATGGGGTTCATCGCTATCCCAGATAGCATTGCGCCAGATGCTCCCCCAGAAGGAGTCGCAACACTTTCTCTTACTCTTAGTAAGCGCAGGGAGCGTGTATCCAGTTTTGAAGCGTTTCTTCCAAAGAAGGTTGCACTGAAAAGACGAAACCTCACGATTTGCACCAACGCTCTTGTCTCTAGTATTGTATTTACGCAGGAAAAAGGCCTTCCGCGTACTGAAAAGATACTTTTTAAATCATCAGATCGAAAATCTGAAAGCACTTATTCAGTAAGGGTCAACAAAGAAGTCATTGTGTGCTCGGGTGCTATAGGCTCACCGCAAGTACTTATGCTCAGGTGTGTTTTCTTCTTTGCCCCGATTTTTATATGCATGAAGAAAAAAGACAAGCAATAAAGACACGAAAGAAAGAAGTAATGTGCCAATCTCGTAGTGATATTGGGCCTCGTGAGAGTTTAGAAGAACATGGTATCGAATTCGTGCATGACCTGCCTGGGGTCGGATCTACATTGGTATGCTTTGGGCCATTCTCATCAACAGTGTATTTTTACTAACCAACCTACTCTGGAACAGACTGACCACCATGGTATCCCAGTCGCTTGGGAGGTACCGGCAGCCGAATCATTGACTTCTATGGCAACTAGCCCCCTTAAAATCGCACTTGAGCTTTTCAAATATATCTTCTTCCAAGTTGGCCTCTTCAGCATTCCCGTTAAGACCTTAGCCCTCTACGTTCGCTCTCGAATGATCAAAGAAGATAGTACTGGACTTGTCGAAGAAGCTTCAACAAAACCTTTTGATCCCCAAAGCCACATCCCCAACATTGAGCTCATACCGCTTTCCACGAGTGGAATGGATAATTTCGACGAGCCGGAATTCATAAACATATTCTCTAAAACACCCATATTTTGTGTTCTGGCCACGATTCTGCAGCCAAGATCCAATGGAACGGTCCGCTTGGCGTCGTCAAATCCACACTACAAGCCGAAAGTTGATTTTGAAATCTTGTCCGACGCTTCGGATTATGCCATTGCTCGCAGTGCCGTTCGACCCACACTTTTTATCGCAGATAAAATGAAAGAGTCTGGGTTCCCTCTCCTTCGAAATATGACCTTTCCTGCTGAAAAACAAGAGCTTGATATTACAAGCAATACTACAGAGGAGATGGATAAATTCATCCGTCGCCGAATAAGAACGACTTTTCACTATGTATCTACGTGTATAATGGCACCCGAGCATGACCCTAAAGCCCCAGGAGTAGTGGATGACGAATTGAAAGTCTATGGTGTGAAAGGCTTAAGAGTTTGCGATACGAGTATTTTTCCGCAAATTGTATCGGGACAATTGCAAGCACCTGCTGTCATGGTGGCAGAGAAATGTGCGGATTTGATTAAGAATGATCTATGAAAGATCTGGGTTGGTTTCGGCGAGCTTATTTTTCTTTCTGGTGGTTAGCCTTTTGTTTATGTTAGTTCGTGAATGGAGAATTTTGCCCTTAACCGTAAATCATCGGGTTTTCATTAGCGCTAGTCTATCCGTGGAGTCTCAGTATAGCGCAATAGGCCCTTGGCCTCAACTCAAAGAATTGGATAGATTGACACCAACTACTTACTTGTCGTTTTAGCACGAAGTGGGTGATATTATAACCTCTCAGTTTATGATTAAATGGTTCTCTTGGCACTCTGCGCAAGTTTCCACGTCTACATTATCCATTCTCCTTGATGAACTTTCATCTTGCTTCCGAGCAAGAGTATGAGAAGCTCTTTGTACCTAAATATTCAAAATTGGAACTCGATGAAATCAAATGAACATTCGACACTGGATTAGAGCAATGAACTTTGTAAGAGTAATGGTATTCAATTGACTAATCTCGCTATTGATCGAAATTCTATCATTTCTACCCATCTTTCATTCACGCCTTATTTGTATCTTTCGTTGCTGCAATTCTCCAAGGAAAATTCATGTATCGCTTTCAGGATATTGTGGTCTCATTGAACGCCCTCCCCATTTGGTCCAAGACTCCATCAATCCAATACCCATTTAATCCATCCATCATAATATTATGTTCCATCGTAACACCAGTAGAAATAACCCAAGAAGACTTTTTTTTGCATAATGAATGTAGGTATAGATCAATCGCAGGCAGTGAATGCAAATCTATCAATCGGTAGCCTCGGGAGTGGCAGTCTCGCTAACACCCTGACTGGGAACCTCCAAAATCTTGGGTGGTATGCCTGCCATCGTTGGCTTTCCATCGAGGCTTAATCCGCCCAAGCTATTGAGCGGCAATCCTCTTGGGTTGTTCTCCTTCATCTTTTTCTTGAACTCCCTTTCGATTCCATGTTTGACCGCATCCAGTACGGTATCCACGGTCACTCTAGGTTTGTATGCTGGCTCAGTTCCCTCTTGGTACACTCCAGTTCGTACTAAGATCGAATACCAATCATTCTTAGACTTCTCGTTGAATTGATTAGTACCTCTGATATCGGATTCTGGAGTGTCACCGACGAAGTAAACAGTCTCGGGAGGACGGTTGCAGCGATGTTCGTCCTTGCGCCATTGCTGTAACAACCTGGTAGCAAATTCAAAGGTTCCAATTTGAGGCTTTCCGAAAGCGATGGTTTCTAGCTCTTTACCCTTGGTGAGGTCTCTGAAAAGCATTTCGGTCATTTTTCGTAGAGCGCCCATACCGAGACGAACATTTTCGTGAGCAGCTGACCAGACAATATCGCTGTGGGAGAAGTAGATTGGTGGCCCCTCATCGAAAGTTTCGGAAAGGGTACCAATGTATCCTCCTTTAGACATGGCAAGATCGAGCATAATTTGGACGTCGCTAGCCCAATCACGACTATCGGCGAAGACGAATATAGCTTCGATTTTAGTTTTGCTGTAATCACGACCACCACGTGAATTCTTCAGTTCTTCGGCCGTGAGTTTGCGGAACGGAGTGGTATGTTCGTTGTCTTTAATGATATCACCTGGAGTGATGACATCACGGAATCCGTAACCTTCGGCGACTTGCCTGCATTTTTCACCCTCACCTCCAATCACAAGAACAGTTTCATATTTTTCAACCATTTCTCTCATAGGAGTGTGACCTGGAGAGAATTAGTATTTGAGTTGCAAGTTTATTTCGACGAATTCTTCAAATGAAGGATTCCAGCATAGGTACATACCGCAAATGAACTGTGAAGGCGACACTTCAATGTCCAGTTGTCTCGAAAGATCAATACATCTTTCTGCTTCGGTCTTTCCACCTCCATTTGTCAAGAATATGTATGGACTAGGTACGTGTCAGCAAGGGGCTCTTCACACTATTTGTTGAAAGCAACATACATTCTAATACCATATTCATTCTCTCCATTCAACATTCTCATAGCTTCAATAGCTTCTGGAATTGGTTTACCACCGCGAATGAGAACGCCATCGATATCAAAGGCGTAAGCAAAAGAATCAGTGGTGGGGACATCGGCAGGGGTGAGTGGAGTTGCCGGTGAATCTGGGGAACTCGAAGAAGATTCCTCTTCCTCAAGATTCATAGCACTGAGTTCGTTTCTGGCATTTTCCAATGAAGCTGCAAAGTTTCCACCTTGGTATGAAGTTCCTCTAGATAAAGGTTCTCTCATTAATCTTTCTGGAACAACGACGACCGGTCCGCCGGTTGAAACTTCTACTGCGTTGGTAGTCATACTTGAAAGTCTGCGGATTCCAGGTCTGGGTCTGGCAGCTGCAGAAGGTTTGAGGGTGGAAGAAGGCGCCATTTTAAGTAGATATGAGCGTAGTACAGAATTGTAGTAAGTTGGCAGGAACAGTCTGCGATTGACTTTCGGGTAACGGGAACTGCTTCGCCCGTTTGTTGTTTGGATCAAGAAACTGCGGTTAACTGCGCGCGCTTCTCTTATTTGCGTAGGAGCAATGAATCTGTGGGTCGAGTATGCTATGCTGGCCTGAAACGTTTGACCAGAAGAGGTTATGATAGTCAGGTAAGATGCGCTTAAATCTTATTCAATAATCATACACCTTGAAGTGTTAAATGGTTGATGTGACCGGAGAATTCCAGATAAAATATATCAAGAATATAGACGAAAACAAGTTGAGAGATAAGTTGATAATGATCAACCAAATTTAAGAGGGGAGGAACCTTTAAGTTTTAAAGAAGCAGAAAGGCAAATGTCTTGATTCAAATAAAGTAGGTCCGTCTCTGGACTAGAGAGGAAACTACTCTCTAAGTATGTTCGAGCCTTAGACTAAGTGGAGTATCTTTTAGCCTTGAATATCTCTTCAATGATGATGACCATCAACTTCATCATGGGAAAAAGCTGAACATGACGGTGAATTGGTGAAACCGCTTTTTGTTAGTATGACATCGAGCTACATCTTGCTCCATCGTGCCTGCCTTCATGCTTGTTACCTGGTCAATATTGATCGGGATTTCATTATGTGGACCCCCCAACTATTATGGTACGCAAGGTTCGCCCCCACTGCTGTAGACCCTGTCTATACCTGATGTTGTCGAATACCTAGTAAAGCACAATGGTATGTATTGCTTGGGGTGCTCGGGTGTCTAGGGGATCTTTTCATCTCGTTCAAATCAACCGGTTCCCGTCCTAAAGGGATCGGCTCGGTGGTCTACTCTCTGGTACAGAATTGCATTTGCATTGGCATTTGCCTTGATATTCTTATGAAAATGTCTCCGACTTTTACCGTTGATTGTTACATGGACCGAAACTTTGAATGCTTAATTGTTGATGTTGTTAACTTGTTTGGTTAAGAGTAAACCCGAATACGTTTCATCAACAGATTTTGCTGATAAGGAAAAAGTCTTGGATCTAGGGATGATAATTATGACGCAGTTATGCATACACAGTTTTACTAAACCCAATTTTGGAAGGCGTGGAAAGTATGAGTTGGTGGGATGGTAGTGCCATGGCCCATGGTGGGATGGATGGAGATGGAGGGGGTGGGGAGATAACATTATTCTGTCTAGGCCCCTTCAGAGTTCCACTTAACCACGTAAAAGAATTGAGAAAGGAAGAATTTGTGCCGATGAGAGCGTGCTTCGTATACTGCACAGTCAGATTCAATCTCGATTCGCTACCCGAGGCAACAATTATTATCAAGTCGTTTCTAGTTGCAGGGAAATTGATGCCATTCAGACAATCCACTCAAAGTAACTTCGTATGTACCTATTTCCAAGGCTTTGAAGGCAACGAACAACGGTGGAGACAATCCAATTGCACGGCCACCTACCTAACACAGCCATTGTCCATGTATGAGGCCGAGATGCTCGCATCATCGGTCATGAATCGTTAGTTGAAATCACTTTGTGCTTCGTGGCGGTTGAGCATATTGAGATTTTTGGGGGGGAGGGGGGGAAGATCCAATCGATTGGCGCTATAGAAAATGTGTATCTTGATCAGATCGATTGGCGCAATTAAAACAGATCTATAATCTCTTTTGATGAATCCTTCGGAAGGAGCATCGATACGCCCCTCGTTTGGAGTAGAATGAGTAGGTGGTAATGAAACTTTGTGTTACAGATTAGAGAGTCCTAAAGAACGCGTGCTCTGTACGCAAAGGAAGAACGTGTTCAAAGTTGTGAGTCGTGCTTCTCTCACCATGGGATTTGTCCGTGAAAGCCATATTCTCAGACTCGATCATTGTTCTCAATCGTCTCTTTTACGTTCTTACGTTCTTGCGTTCTTGCAAGGGAAGTGGATACGGGAAGAAAAGTATTTTCCATGTATCCAACCAACCAACATTTCACCAGCCTCAAGCTAAACTTCATCGGTGAGCGCTTACATACGCACTCGTCTATTTGGCCAGTGAAAGGGGACGAAATAGCCCCAAATGTACGGAGCGCCATCGTATCGGTTATAAGTACATTGATAAGGAATTCCTTCAAATCACAAATATTTCTCACATTCGTAAGAAATCCTCCAATCCGAATGAACTATTCGACACCGTTCCCTAACTATCAAATTTGGCCGAAAAACAACGCCGTTCCCTGAAGATCTTTTGATTAGTTGCATCTTGCCAAGGAAGTATCTGTAGATGAATTATCAAAAGTTGTTGCGGCTTATGTTTTCACGAGTTACACAAGCAAGTTGCTTTCTTTTCTTGTTTATGAACACTTTCTCTCACATTTCCCCCCCCCCCGAAACCTTACTCCATGATTTGACATGTGAACGTGCTTTTTGGCCCACCAATTCACTCCCACGTTGAGACACGATGGGAAGAAAGCGGACTTTTGAGGACCCAATATACCCAGAACCTACATTGCATATGCATTTGAAATCTCAAAAGAGGTACCTACTTGTCACCATTTCAACATCAGCAGCATCATGATGCATGATGAGTATTCAAACAATCATGACTCTTAGAGAAAAATGGGTCTTTCCGCATGTGCTTCGTGCTCACGTATTCGAATTTCACATGCACATATTGATGCTAAAAGGGTGTCAGTTGTTGTCAGCTTTCCGTGTCACCTATTCTTGTTAACATGCATCCATCAGGGGAATCCTAGGTGACGACGGAACAACGAAAATAACGCAAAAACTACGTCAGTTCGATGTCAAACGAAAACAACTGAAGCTGCGTGAATTTAAGGAAAACGACCAATGAACTGCCGAGGAGCCACTATTCTCCATTTGGTTTACGGCCAGTGCCTGAGAATTCATCTACTGACAAACAACACGTTCTCTTGAATTTCAACTTTGGAAAGTTCAAAAGTTATGATTACCTTTCAATTTTCCTCTCCAAACTTCTCCACAAATTTTCAACCGGCCAGGATGAAATTATCTGGGGAAACTCTCAAACCCATGAAATCAGTTACCTCACACGGCGACTTGCAGAAAAATCAGTGAAGCTGGAAAATACGAGTCAGTAATGAAATGCAACGCAAATTTTGAAGCATCCTTGTATCAACTAAACATCCCCAGGTTTTTACCCCTCGCAGTGCTCTGGTGGGCTTTTGCGGGACTGGTAAATTTTGGAGAACAGTCTCATTTCCTTTCAAGTTGAGATGGAATGCGATATCTACGCTCGGAAAAGTCGGCAAACTCTAAATTCATTTGGGAAGATCGGTGTCATAGATCGGGTGGCTTCAATAAGACTGCTGGATGCACACCTGCCTTTAGTAAAGGTATAGTGGTCCCCAGGGGAACTTGTACTAGTGACAAATATATCTACCCTTTGATGGATCTCCTTGAGCTAAAGACCCAGAAGGAAAAGTTAGTGATCGAGATGATCCGGGGTACTCCGCATTCCGTGCGCGTGCAAGACTCTCCCTCTTGATGAATTGTGAAATCCGATTACGGCATGGATCACCGAGAACCATTCGAGAATACAAATGGGCAACGGGTATGTCTCAATTCCTACGGTCCAGTTATGCAGTTGAGGGTATGATGCTTTGAAGTGTTAGCAGACGGAGTCCAAAATCTATTCAAATGACATAATTTAGCTACTCTGCATGGCAGGCTGTTGATAATAGCTGATCTGGATGTTCAGAACGCCGTCGTCACTTAATTTGACGTCTTTGTCTGAGATTGATTGCTCCAAACACAGAGCTGGCTACAATATCATCACACTATTCTCGCTATAATTTGGAAGAAATTACCACCTTGAAGCATCTCAAAGACCTGTACTATTCCCTGAAACAAGCAACTGATGTTCACGGATCGGATCCTTAGTATGACCCAGTGATATGAGTCTGAATGATTGATGAGTGTATGTTTTAAACGGTCAGACAGTGCTAGAGGTAGTAGGACAATCCTTCGCATACCGTAGAAAGGGCCTAAAAGACGACATAGAGCAGGTAGAACAAAGAGGCGTGTAGCGTCTTTGAGGTAAGGGAGGAAACAAATTCTGAAAGCTCATACGTAACAAACACATCGATCAAACAAGAAAGCGGAATATGAGTATAAATACCTCTCTAGCGACAGAAGTAATAGAAGAACACGTGATCAGATAGTCTCTTTTCGTTCACAATATTTGCCTTTCTTTAAACACTTCATTTTCTATTCACCACCCTCTGGGCAAAACTACTTGAGATTAGAGTCAGTATGATCTCTTTGATTCCAGACTTACACATATCAATCTGTCCAACTTGGCATAAACAGCACTCTTGCTTCTATCATTTTCAAAGCATTATTTGAATCAGTCCCCATTTCCATCTATTTCCTCCATTTCAATCATCCCAAAAAGTTTTGATGCTCTAATGTCTTTATTAGTTATCAATCAAAAATCCAGAGCTGAAAACAGGACACCGCCGATGTATGTAGCATAACCTTACCTAGGTATTTAGCAGACACAGTCAGGTGATCTTGTTAACTTCGGCGGAACCAAAACGGTGGGATCCCCCAATTCATAATATGCACTGTGTGTGCAGCTCTTCGTCCTATTTCGGCTCTTTGACCCCTCCCTTAGCCTCTCACTGGGCTCGTGCATCTGGCCTGGAGGTTACATCGGATGAAAGTG
Organism: Botrytis hyacinthi; assembly: GCA_004786245.1. Classification (NCBI taxonomy): domain Eukaryota; kingdom Fungi; phylum Ascomycota; class Leotiomycetes; order Helotiales; family Sclerotiniaceae; genus Botrytis; species Botrytis hyacinthi. Next base: position 28,645 of record PQXK01000010.1, read on the forward strand.
TATTCAGATAGCCTCATACTACATATGAGTATATCTGAAGGTAGCGATTGATAGAAAAATAGAAATGTCAATCCCTAAATACCCATAATTTACCCAGTCCACCCCTCCTCTATTTTTTGTCTCAAAATAGCCCTGAAAATGTCGTTAGAGAGCGGTATCTTGTAGATGGGTAAAGTAAAAGTTTCTTTCCCGGGGGCCATATTACCAGTCGGTGTGTGGTTTGATCCGACACTGCAAAAATTGACTTAACAATATCTCCTGAAATAACAATTCAGGCTGTTTAATTTCTTATCTGATGAATGAATCTAGATCAGATAATCAAGTGATAGATCCTGATATACAACAATCACAAAATGAATTTGCTACAATTGTGATTGGTGGAAGGTGTCCTATCAATCATTTAATGGAGAAGGCATTGTAAATATCAGGAGAAGCCTCTCAGCTACCTCCCTAGATATATATAAAGTTGGCCAATAATGCTTAACAAAATCTTCGTATGGAGTCGCCAGCGGAAAACTTCCCTTCCACCGCGGAATAGTAGGTATCCATGGAGAATCAGCCGTCAAGAACTTTAAATTTATGCTTAAGATTAATCTTATTTTGTGGTTCTCATAATTTATCTCCATCTCTCAAAGTTCTGATTCTTTTTATCTTTCCTAAATATCAGTAGGTGGTATCTAAGACTCGAGCCCGCCTAGAACCGAACGAGCCTCATTTCATCTGACGTCACAGTATTCTTTTATACTGGAGTGTATAGCAAGAGTTCCATTGCCGAAAGCTTTACTCTTATGAACCTAGATCTCTGGTTTCAAACAATCAAGTATATGAAGTACGGCTTCTCTAATGATTATAGAAGTATACATGTGATGGGTATCAATAGATTCATCAATCGTTCCATTACATTCACAATTGATGGTCACTTGAATTTATGTAATGAGTAGGAGGTGATCTAGCATATGTGTACAGTCAAGTAGGTAGTTTCGCGTGAATATTAATAGTACTGTCAAACTACTAGGTAAGCTTCTCGTAAGTGTACGTACTCGGCTTGCTAGTGGGAGTGAATCGGCTAATGGGAATGAGTCGAAAGTACCAAGTATGATTCCCTAAAGAAACATGAGAGAAACAAAGCAAATATCAGTGATGAAACCCTAGATAGACCAACCCATTATCAAGGATCTAGGTAGTGACAATTTTTTTGAAAAGGACAGATATTAGGGGAATAGGCATATAGTTCCAATTCACTGCAGTAGGAGATACGTCTCTAAAGAATTTCTCTCAAACACTCTCGCCTCTTCTAAGAACACTAAGCATAGACGATTTTTTGTTATTAACTTTACAGCACCCTTCTTTCTACATAGGAACAGCTTATCACTTTGCTTGTGGTTTCATTAACATCCATCAGCTGGTCTATTAAGAACATTACATCCAACTTGTCTATTCAAAATCCTGTATCAAACTTTCCGAAAAGCCGAGCGAATTCAGCAAAGCTCAGCACAACGAAACTGTGGGCCTTAAGCACCAAATTGTCATCATGGAACCAAGCATGAGAATCTTGTGGGTCTTTACGCTGCTAGCTACCATCGTATCAACCTCTGACATGTACAACTTCCTCAAGAAATCAAACACCGGATTTCTCGGATTTCTCGGATTTCCCGTAGCTGTTTGCTTCCCAGCAGCATTCATCTGCGCCTACTACACCTGGGCAGATTCTCTCACTCTCAGCGACATCCAGATGTATCTCAACCTGATGAGACAACTAGCCAACATCCTCGTACAATTCGCTTTCCAGCTTTTTTGGGCGACATCTCACGCAAAAGCGTTCTTGTTTGAGAGTCTTTTGATGACCCGCATTATCGAAATGGCTGGTTCTCTCATATTTCATCCTCCAAAGGAGAACGAACAAGCCATCAGAAAATTCTCTATTACTCTCTTTTTGGTGCACTGGGCATTCATGCTTGTATTCATGCTTGTATTCATGCTTGTATTCATGTTTGGGGGGTGTATTCTGATGATGCTGGCAAATGTCGGCGACCACTTTGTATTATGTGTGAACCACGGTATAAATATTCTGCTCGGCACTGGCATATTGGTAAGCATAGGTTATTTCATTCATTTGTCTTCAAATTTTGGATTTTTATACTGATTTGTTTGATGAGTAGTCAATATGTATGAAATTCGCGCTCAAACATGCTGGAATCATTGTACCCAGCCTCAATAGAGCGGCACTCAATACATCCGATTCCAACCAAAAGTAATACGCTTTGCAGTATTATACAACGATGCATGTTTCGGCGTCGATAGTTGGTAACTGGCTTTTGGGTAAGCAACATTGAAGGTCTTGACTGGGAAGGGGTTGCGAAGGAAAGCATGGGTGGAGCGAAATATTTTCCTGGGAGGGACAATGAGATCTGGATGATTCGATCCCCTCTCAGAATGTATCAGATTTGGTTGTGGAAAAGGTTGGGTTACTTCTCTGTTGCTACAGGCTCTACATACTAGCATTTGTGATCTACTTCCTCCTATTCCTTAAGCATACTACCACTAATGACCAGAATGATGTTTATTCATTTTGAATACAGCACAGTGAACTTTTTAAATTATCAAAACTTCACTCTATTTCATTTCGAAACAACATTATACTATTTACTATCACGGCACAAAGAAACTTTAATTCGAAAGGTTTGTAGAAGATTAGCTCATGTATATGTGTATGAGATTTGTGAGAATATTTATCTAATAGCACTTAGGTATACTGGTAAAGAAGAATGGGATTAACTAGATTTTTACTTTCTCACAATACTGTAAAGCTTTTCACCTTATAGCATCGAACCTTTTTGTGACTGGCAATAGCGGGCGTATGAGTTAAAGGTGGAGGTGGAGGTGAGGATGAAGGAAAGGAATCAGGAAAGCTGATGAACGTTTTACGATTTTGCCGCGAGCCTACTGCCGATCCTATAAGTCATAACGCCAGAGGTTACGAAGCAGAAGGAAACCACAAGCAGGAGAGATGATGATCTATAGAAGCAAAGACGGATATATGATAAAGTCATCATTGCAAAGAGATACTGGTGCAACATGAGGTACTGGTTAGGTAATCAGAGGATTCTCAATTAGTCAGATCTTTATTGTTTCTTGCACTACTTGAATCTAAATTCTACTTACAAAGTCGAAAAACGCTTCTAGCTCTCTTCGACCCAGTATATTTACCATGGGGAAGATTTTGAATGCTGCTGCTATCCAGCAAGAACGGCATGTGATAAACGGCTTTGGGCCAGTCCCAGCAGCCATAAGATTTCCTGGGGTAGTCGCCATTCGGCCTCATCTATAAATTCGAAAAAGGATTACTCGCCGACTGGTGATCAAGCTACTTAAGCCATCTCTCGGTATCCACCAATTTGTCGTGTATGAAGGTAATGAGGCAGTCGATGGATGAGGGTCGGTCGATGATCATAAGGATGGACCTCGGTGGAGCAATCTTTTATGACACCAGTCAAAAGATGTCAGTCAATGAAATTAAGCCCCTTCGTAAAATACAATTTGTCCAACATCCACCAATATGCATCAATAATCACTAACATGCCACTTATCTCAGGGACCTCGATGATGATTTGACATCTCATCATCTTGACGGGATTTCTTTGGCAGGGCCATCTGTTTAAATTGCCATAGGAACTACGAATGTGCATGCAAGCGGTCTTTTACAAGCTGAAATATGTGAAACCAAAATTCATGAAAGACCATATGAGAGACTACTCGCAGGTATCAATGTAAAGGTGTGATTGAAAGGCTCTTTTCATGGAGAGTATTTGAGAGGCTCAATTTGATGCCCAAAGTCACAGCATCAACCAAATAGCTTGCCCACCAAAAAGTGAAATCCTAAGAAACTAAATCCGAAGGGCCATTTAATCGTCAAATCTATATTGAGACATTGAAAAGCATTGGGATGTCAACTCTGAACCGGAATTATGATGATCTTGAGTTTGGTGTGAGAATCATATCGTTCGTCATGTGTTGGTGTTAAATTAGGGGCTTGATAGATTGGAGAAATGAGGAAACGACGCTAATAATGACCCTGAATTTTTGCTCAAGCAAATTGATGTCTCGCTCCTGAACAACCTTCAACAGCTTGCAAGAGCTACTTGACTTGAGGATTCTATATCACAAGAGCCATAAATATGAAATAGAATCCTAAGGTAAAGAGATATATCCTCAATCTTGCGGTAAGTGAGTATGTAAGTGTACCTGCCTCTTAATCAATAATGTGGGGTTTTATTATCTTCGCTTTATGCTATATGCTGCATTGTTCATTAACGATCTTCTCCAACCCCTAAACATACCGCTGAATTTCTTACCATCTACCTCATAATCGATTCCATCATTGTCCGTTTGAACCAAGACGAAATCTATACAGAAGTTGTACACGAATAGCATAATGGATTCCGATTCTTCTACCCCCTCGATCTCCTATCCAATTATCGACTCCCACATCCACCTCTTCCCCGAAAGCGAGCTCGATACCCTTGCCTGGAATACTCCTTCAAATCCTTTATACAAACAACAGTCTCTCGACGAATACATAGCTGCTACGTCTTCTGCTCCTGCACTTGAAGGTTTCGTTTTTCTCGAGACAGACCGCAAGAATGATCTGAAACGCGGGGAAGAAGATGGCTCGGGATGGGAAATGCCACTTAAAGAAGTTTCTTGGCTTAAAAGAATAGCATCAGGTCAACCTCGTGAAGGAGAAGGACACACTGCGGAACATGCAAAGCTTTGTAAAGCGATTATACCATGGGCGCCAGTACCGAGTGGAGGGAAGGCGTTGGAGAGATATGTAAAGGAGGTTGAGAAGGAGGCGGAAGGGAGTTGGGGGCTGGTGAAGGGATTTAGATATTTGGTACAGGATAAGGAGAAGGGGACTATGCTCACAGAAGGATTTATAGAGGGATTAAAGTGGCTGGGAAAGAACGGGTTTGTATTTGACTTGGGGGTCGATTTACATTCAGGTGGGAGATGGCAATTAGAGGAGGCAGTCGAGATGATGGAGAAGGCCCATGAGGGAGTTGAGGAAGGAGAAAAAGTTACTGTCATAATAAGTGAGTTTGGTTATTTGAATTTTGTGCTACGATATTCGAGCAATTCTGACAACATTCCTTGAATAGATCACCTCTGCAAACCCGACTTCTCGATCTATAACACTCAAACCGATCCCTCTTTCCTTGCCTGGCGCACCGCCATGTTCAAACTCAGCAAATACAGCAATACATACATGAAGCTCAGCGGATGTTTCTCAGAAATGCCAGATTCTCTGAAGAAAGCCCCTGTAGATGAAATCGTCATGGCACTACAACCATATTTAGCAGTGGTCCTTGCTACATTTGGTCCTTTCAGAACAATGTTTGGATCTGACTGGCCAGTTTGCACGATTGGGGTTGAGGATGCTTGGGGGAAATGGAGAGATGTGGTCATGAGGTTTTGCTACTTGGCTAGTTTGAGTAAGGAGGATCAGATTATGATTTGGAGTGGTACAGCAATTAAAGCGTACAAGATTGGAGGGGAGCTATGAAATTTGGGCTCTAAATCTCAGGAAGCATGAAGCAAAAGGTACCATCAGGAGTAAAGGTCTAACTAAGCAAGCGAATATCATTCTATAGTTGGAATTATTGTATTTTGATTCTTCCAAATAATTCTAAATATTCTAGGCATAGCGATATTGAACGATCCGTTGTCTTCACAAAATCTATAAAGGGGGGTTGTGCAATGAATGTATCGTATCCACCTTCTTGTTCCAAATCACTGCTCACATTTTGAACCTCAAAAAGGCCCCATTCCGTCCACATTAAATGACCCCGTGTCAGTGTCATTTCCACTTCATTTATCCATTTCAAATATTAATCGACGCCGCCGATGGTCTAGTCTCGTAAATTTTTACCCCGCCATAGCTCGCTTCGGGTCAATAAATTCCTAGTGGGGTCCTCGTTCATTGATGCCCCGAATAAATATACCTTGAGGACCTCGGGAATCATTGGGACATTCAACCAGATCAATAAAAACATACGTTTCCTACTCGAGATCTTCAAATTATCTTCTTGAACCCTCACCTTCTGCTCTCAATCCCAGAATTCAAATACCCCAATCCAAAATGTCACAACCTCCACCCCCCGGCGTCTACGTCCCCGTTCCTACATTCTTTCTCCCCCGCTCTTCTCCTTCCTACTCCTCAATCGCCTCACCCTTAGATACCGAAACTCAAGCCGCGCATTCCCTCCATCTTGCTCGTTCGGGTATCAAGGGATTAGTCGTTTTGGGTAGCACGGGAGAAGCAGTACATCTTTCAAATTCAGAGAGATATACGGTTCTGAAAGGATGCAGAGATGCGTTGGATAAAGAGGGATTTGGAGATGTAGGTATTATTGCCGGGACAGCGAGTCAGAATATTCAGGAGGTGGTGGAACAATTGGGCGAGGCGAAGAAGGCGGGGAGTGGATGGGGATTGGTGCTTGCACCGGGGTATTTTTCGGGGGCTAGTACACAGGAGGGAATTATTGAGGTGAGTTTCTTTCTGCGATTTTGGAATGATGGAGAGTTTTTCGCGGGGAAAATCATCACAAGCAGGTGAACAATTGCTAATTCTGAGTCTTCGCGCAAAACAGTGGTTCAAAGCAGTCGCAGACCAAAGTCCCATCCCAGTAATGATATACCATTATCCCGGCGTCTCGAACTCTGTGCGCGTTACTCCTCAAACCTTTACCACACTCGCTGCACACCCCAACATCGTTGGTTGCAAACTCTCTCACGGGGATATTTCATATCATGCGCAAATAGCACTTTCTCCCCATATCGACCATTCACATTTCCATACTTTTACTGGATTGGGTCAACAATTGTTGCCGGTGATGAGTATTGGATGTAAGGGAACTATTGATGGTAGTGCTGGTTTCTTCCCCAAGAGTGTAGTTAGACTTTATGAATTGAGCGTTAAAGATAATGTTACGGCAGAAGAGAAGAAGGAGAGAGGGTTGTTGCAGTGGAAGTTGAGCGGTGTGGAAGAGATTGTGGTGAAGTATGGGACGGTGGGTATTAAAGAATGCGTATCTAGGATACTGGGAATGGGAGAGAAAGATGGAACGAGGTTACCTCTTATAGGGGGCATTCCTGGAGGAGATGCGGAGTGGGAGAAGTGGAGGGGAGTTATTGGGGAGTTGGAGGAGGTGGAAAAGAGTTTGTAGATTGGATGTGGTTGCTTGCGATGCTATGGTTTACCTATTAGGAGAGGGCTTCGTGAGCATAGTTTGCGTAGATACAAACGTATTTGAATAAATAAAAAATCCAATTATGTCAAATGGAAGCAGAGTCATGATCTCACTACTCATCACCAAGCTTTTTTTTTCGCCATATGAGAATCAATCCATCACTAATCATAAAGAAAACAATGGTACTCAGATATCTCATTCCTAGAGAAAGTTTTCAAAGAAAATAATCTAAAACTCAAATCTAAACGCACAATCATAAACCCAGTAAGTGAATCCTAACTTCATCCCCCTCTGCGGAAATGCTCATACCATCATGTGATATTTCCAATGCAGTAGATTCCTCCTTCCAGAGAAAGTATCTACACCAGCAGGTAAAGTAGAAAGAGAGAGAGAAAAGGAATGAGTAAGTAAGGAAGGAAGTTTTTACACGAATGAAAATCGATGCCAGTCAGAGAGAGATTGAATCTGGTTTGGGGTTGTGGACATCTACTCCTGGAGCAGATACGGCTATCTGCGTGTAAAGAAATCGAAAGACTAAGCTGTTGCGGTCACGGTTGTGAAAGTAGTGGTTGTGGTAATGACAGTGGTGACTTTGACTCCGGAAGCATGAGAAAGAGATGAAGCTCTGGTTTCTTTGTCGCAAGACTTGAAGTTTGACTCGACGGGAGGCTTAACAGAGGGTCCTACGGGATCTGCTATCGATGCACTAGATGCTTGTGTTGAAGCTGGAGAATGGTTAGTTGGGGATGATAGTATTACATTGCCCAAGTTTGATACTGCTGGTGTTGAACTTGACGATATTGAAGACGTCGGTGAGTTTGTAGATAAATATGCAGAAGAAAAGGAAGAAGAAAAGGAAGAAGAAAAAGAACCAGAAGGAGAAATAGAGGTATGAGCAGAAGAAACCAGCACACTGTTTGAAGGGCAAACATACTCGCTATCGCGTTTTTGACGTCTCTCGCGTCTTTCTTCAGACTTGCGCTTCTTGGGTCCAGTATTGAATGGATATCTGAAGTATCTGATTAGCAAGAAGCTTTTGTGAATTTTATACGTAAACTTACTGAATATTGGCACAATTGTTGGAATTTGGACACTTCTTGTAAAGTGAAAGGAGACCAGCGTCTCCACAAATTTGTTTATCGTTGCCAGAGCAAGGCATTGTACAGCCTCCAATAAGACCTGGCACTGGATCTCTACCAGCAAGCATTTTATTGTCGCAGAAGCACTGGGTAGAATATTCCAAACCGGCGATACTAAAACCTTTGCTGTTACAATAATCGATACATTTTTCAATCGTCATGCCTGTAATATCTTGAAGTGAATCTCCTTGGAGGGTTCGAGGTTGGCCTGGTGTATCAAAGCCACATCCCATATATGCGAAACTCTTCGATTTCGTAACATCAGTATAAGGCCACATTGGTGTACCAATGGTGGTGGTAGCACCACATCCGCTTTGTGGACTGGCATTTCCAGGACCGTTTTGAACTTCATTGCAACCAGGCAGCTTAGGCAAAACACCCGAAATCTGCTCATGAACTGATGGAGGAACTCGGCAACCGTTTGCTACCTCGTTGGTTGTGAGTTTGAAGACGGGACATTTTTCTATGACTCCACTTTCATCGGTGCATTCATTGACGGCTCTTTGTAAAGTTGGTACATCCCAGCCATTGACAAAGTCACCGTGAAATCCATAGCCAGTTGGGTCTCCCATAGACCAGACGAATGGTTGCGAATTACCATACCACTAGAGAGTTTGTTGTTAGTATCGAAGTCTCATACGTGAAAGGAAGGCTTGGAGTTCTTTTATTTGTGCCGTATCAAATGCTGGGCAATTAAAGTCCCCATTTTTTACGCAGATGTAAGACTAGAAAGTTGATGAACTTACTTTATCAGCAAAATCAGGAGTATTCCAGAGAATCTCGAAAAAAATAGAGACTAAACGTTTTGGATGAGTGGAAGGACAATGCCCACTATCGGAAAGACTAGGATAGGCCATGTGAGACTTGTGATCAGGAGAATCCAAATTCTTCCCATCCCAGCATGATGGGAAAAAGACTTGTGTTCGGAGTCCGTATGGGCATGGGTAATTCGGGAAACCATTTGTTTGAGGCTTATCAGTGCCGAGACAGACATAAGTGACTGCTTGTTGTTCCAAGGAGCTTGCGTTGTATGATCGGAGGAATGGATTTCCTGCAACCATGCGGAAGCCTTCGGGGAAGGCCAGCAAGCCTTTGGAGTACTCGGGATCTAATGGATCGCTTCGCTGCCTAAAAACCTAGGGTCAGCAATGTCTCAAAGTAGGAAGATGATTGAAAGGTAGACATACAAGTAGTAAACTGTAACACCACCGTTTTGGCCGACAGAGATGAAACTACCATTTTGAGCTCTGTAATACAAAGTTGGGGTCCAATAGTTGGAAAGATCCTTTACGTTGGTTAGTAAAATGATACACCTTGATGTATTGTGAAAGCTTACCTTCGTGACAGTACAGGAAGTGCAAGTTGATGCTTGGGTAGAAGCATAATTCATGGAGAAACCAAAGCCATTACCACTGTATGTCAAGAAGGTCAGTATGATGTAGCAAGGTCGAGTTTATAAGAATGACGAGGAGTTGAGTTGCACTGAACTTACCCCATGATGGTATGAACATGACCAGAGACACTGCCTGGAGAGATAACTGGATCAGATCTCTGGACCACAATTGGATTCTGACATGGTAGACGCCAGAATGCTAGCGCAGGATTGACTTTGATTGTGAGAAGGCATAAAGCCAACTTAAGCAAGGTGTTTGTGTGCATCCTGGACGTTTGAACTGTAAGGGATCAATGTAATGGGTTGATTTAAAGATTGTAAGACCAGCTGCTAAGATCAAGATGGTGATGAAGTTTTAAATGATTGAATCGAAAGGAAGTGTCACAGACACAGAGTTGTTGGAAAGGTCTGGAATGAAAAGTCCATGTAGACTTGAACGTATGAAGAGTATTTAAATAAACTGCCATTAAAAAGTACAATCAGAAGCAAAAAATACTAATCTCTGTGAAACTAACCGAGCCAGTGACAGAAGGTATTGGGATATCAATCTTAGTGGAATGTATGAGTTGTTTGGTGAATGATGAAAGTCATTCCACCTCTTGTCGTATTGTCTAAAGGATAGAATAATGCACTTGGCATCACCTCTATTGGTGCTCAGGTTTATTAGATATTAAATTGTTCAGTGTGATCTTGAAAAGGGGCCGATAAACAACTCCCGGCAATATCAAGCTTCAACTCTGTTGGTTGAAGTGAAGTCAGAAAGTAGTCTTTCTCCACTGCAGCAATGATTTTTTATTGGGAAAATTGTCCAAATATCAACAAAATAAATGAAGTATTCGGGTGGCTCAAAGTTCTCAACGGAAACATGTCAAGTCCCTAGATCTACCCAGGTATGTATGCACCGATCCTACTCTTGGTAGCAGATTTTCATTGATGATTTGACACTTTTCGAATCTTGGCAGGTAAAAATGCGTCCCGCTGCTACTATCCGATTTGTGCAACATCAGAGTAAATAGCTAACAATATCACTTGATTTTGGATTTTTGAACTCATCAGATTGTCTCGGATATTTGGCGGGACGATAGGGGAATTCACAATGGCCACCTAATATCTATCACAAAATAGTCTAAGGCTCAATGTAAGATGAATATCTTCCGAAATTGATTACCGAATGGTCGGTATATTGCAAGATTTAAATGATACGATTCTTTCTTGATGATGGACGCGTCTCGCCTTCTTGAGATAGCTAAAGGGGCACAGGGAAAGATTTGAATGTTGGAAAGTCATTCATGATCTGTCGTTGTACCTACAATACTCCAGTAACACCTTGTGATATCTCATCGTCTGGTACCTGCTTTACAGAAATCTCGTATTTTCACATTGATAAAAATAAGAATACGATACTTCAGTAGCTCGTTTCGATATCGTGTGCCCCGGGCCCCTGCTGCCGGTGATGGATGTCACGTCATTTGACATCCGTGGGGACGGTAGAATGCCACATACACTGAGTATCCAAGATCTTGTATAGGACATATGCTGTGCAATTCTGTACGAGATCAAAATGTTCAGGCTTATTTCTAGTCCAAATGTTAAAGAGGTGTGATGTGGTATTGACATTGTGTCGGTATTGTAAGATGTTGTACAGTGACGGCGACGTCGAAGCCCGTGACGGAGATTTTATGCTGTGAAAGCATTTCCAACCCGCTGCTGTACAATATAAATATCTTTATACATGATTCGTGTTCCATGACTTTGCAGATCTCTGAAATTATGATTTATGATTTACACAACATGATGGGGTTGGAGGCTGATTTCTTCAACAAAAAAAGCCAAGTCTGGGGAAATGATCAAGGACTTTAACCGCGGTGGGGAATCAGCCACATAGTACTACCTTAGCCGATCTAGTGTTCTGTGTTCTTTTTGACATCCAAACTTCGGACCGAATTACATACAAAGAGGATCTCCCAAAAGAATCGTTACCAGTCATCTAACACCTTCAACGCTGCTTCTCAATCAAAAGATCAATAGGATACAATATGCAATATGCCATATAATATATACTTTTTGAAGACGTGGCAACTCAATGTGATCCTCATTGAATATCTACCTATTCCCAACGTCTGGACTTTCTTATGTCATTGGCTTCGAACTCTCCCTTGTCAAAATATCTTCACTTCACAACTTCATTTAGAATCTAATACTATCCGAGTGTAACTCTATGATTTTATCTGTATCTTATGCTGTTCAAATACAATCCATGCTATCTGGCTCCTGTCACATCTGTCGTCTGATACGCAGCTGCAGAAAATCTATCAATCTATCTTCGGCATTGATGCTTTCCGCTTCTGATTCTGTTATGTAAACTAGAGATTCATGACTGAATATACGTTTCAACCAATTGGAGACAAGGAACTGAGAGATATTTTCATTCTTCAACCTGACTTCTACAGTCCTTGAGTCATGCTGCTGACCGAAAGAAGCAAGTTAATACCCCATCGGACATCCCAGAAACCCAACAATGGAAAATGATCGTATTGGTAGAGCGTACCCCAGATTTTCCCCAGCTTTCAAAAAACACTGGAATCTTATGTCCGAGAAGAAATACATCTCACCTCATGGACATCTCACTGCTTCGCCGAGAAATACCTACGCTTCCTTGAGCCATCCATTCATCAAAAGGGCCGAATTTGAAACAAAAGATTGAAACTATTGATAACACGAACCCAGATCATGCCTTTTATTTCCTCGTCGTTCATACTCCAATCATTTTCATCCTCAATCTTCCTCGCTGCTCTATCAGAACACATACCAGGCCTGAACTCCAACCAAGACTACGAATTGTATTTCAAAGAAATGAGTTTGAAACGACTCGATCGGAATTATTCAAAGATATGATCGTATATACTATGATGCAGATCTGCGATGTGAAAGAAACTTCGAAGTTAAACACGATTATGAACAAGGTGACCAGAATAGCATTAAACGATACATCCACAACACATAACTCAAATCAAAGAACTACCAAAACGCATCATACCAAAACGCAGATACCTTCGCGTCCACTCCCATACTTACATCTACTCACCTTGTATCATCTGTAAACTGGAGGTGCTATCATCCTCAAGTATCCATGAATCTCATTATCAATTTACAAGCCATACCCAGTCTTGCTCCCTCGCTTACCTACATAATGCGTCTACCACTTGTCTCAGAATCCAAGCAGGAATCTGAGAACTTAAGCAGCGATCCAAGATGTCAAGGTAATCCTGTATCCTGCATTATAAGTTACCATAAGAAAGGAAAGAAAGAAAGTGAGAAAGTAACAACGCCCCTGAGAAAACTATTCACTTACCAAGCACTTAATCTCCAGCACTCAAATTCAGTAACGCTCAAGCCTAACATTTATTCCCTCTTTCTCTCCCCGTCTCTCCTACTATCCTAACCCCACAATCTGATTCTCATGTACATCACCCTCCACATCCAACTTCCAGACAACCCTTTACCATATTCTTTTTCCCTCCTTCCCCCATCCCCCCCACAAATTCAACCCCATCACAAGAATACAATACCCTACAATACAATACTAATTTCATCTACACTACATACACCACATAACATACACCACCCCACACCATCCATCCATCCTTCATTCCTTATTTCCATTCCCTATTCCCCATCTCTATTTCCAAGAACAAGCCTCCCCAGGCGAGGAGAGCAAACAAGAACCCAACGTCCAATACCTACCTTTACACATCCAAACTGAAGGGCTCAGCTCAGGGTCGGCTTAACGAGATAGGAAAGAAAATGAATGCAAACAAATATCTGGTGACACCATCTGGACTGTGAAGTAACTACACTCACTCGCTACCCACTAGGTAGGCAACATTCTGACATCGCCCTTCACAGTCAACAACAAGTTCCATTCAGAATGCGAGAGATAAGGAGCGATACTACAAAAAGAAAACAAGACATCTGTAGAAAGACGGTAAAAAACAAAACGATAATCATTCACCTTCTCCATGATACGAAGATACTGGTCTTTTTCAGTCTTTTTGCATTTCGATTTATGTTTGATATATCCATCTCCCATTCCCATTTCCCTGCCGAAACTCCTGATGTGTGTGAACATATAAATACCTATATTCTTCAATTCTCTTCTCCTTCCCTCTTTCCTTCTTCCTCTCTTCTCATTTCGCTTTTGCAGCCTCGAGCTCTACCTGCATGTGACGAAATTTCTCCCAACCTTCACAACAACTATCTAATCCTCATTGTACTTTCCACTATCCAACATACCCTTCGCACCTCTCCCACTCCTCCGTCCCCAAACCCTCAATCCCCACTCTGTGATCGTGAATCCCCAATGGCCCGCAACCAACACACCACTCACAACATTGACAACCTTAACTACAAATCTCAAGAATCCATCTCTACTTTCCTCTACTGTCAAAAGAAGCGGCTCAATATCATATTTGAAGAATATGCCCGGTATGCTGCGTTCGCCTACAATGTGTTCTTGCGATGTAACAGCGTATTGATTTGTGCGTAGAAGGGTAGGAGATGACGAGGGAGAAAATGTCGATGGCGAGAGGGAGTAAAGAGTTGGGACTATGGAGAGGAAGTATTGGTATTTGTGGAAATGGTTGGGTGTGCCGGCGATGGTGCGGTCAAGGGGATTGAGAAGGGAGGGGTAGAAGGGACCGAATGATAACTCGTTGATTATGTGGGAGAAATTGAATGCTATATTGCGTCAGCAGTTATTCAAAATATTCACGAGGAGAAAAGTAAAAGGAATACAAACCACTATGATCCAAATGTTGTCCCATCCCCGGATATCCATGACCCCTTGCAGTGATATGAAAGTCTCCTTGCACCTTATTAACCTCCAAACTTCCATAAACCCTACAACTATCACCTCCCTTAGGACCACCCTTAACTCTTGGGGTCTTCGCGAACTTCGCCCTCTTCTTTCCTCCTAATACCACAATATCATGAACATGTTCCTCTCCAAATCCCTCCTCATGATATTCCTCTCCGGTAATCACTCTTCCATGTGCATCTTTACCCAATTGATGTATACCCTTTGCATCCACCCATTGTTTCCAATTCGTTGCATCCTCTTTGAGCATTATTCCAGCTAATATGCGATCACCAGCCGCATCTTGTACGTTGATATGGATCTCTGAACATTTCATTTTGATAACCATATCCATGTTTATCTGTAGGGAATGTCCAACACCCTTCTCAACTACGAAAGTGTGGGTTTCATGGCCAGTCCACCAACGCATGAATTCGGAGACGAGAAGAGCGAAGGACACGAGCATCATGGCGACGGTCCATTTGCCGCCCCCAGAAGTTTGTGTTATATATTGTGGCTTTGCTTTGGCTGTTGAGTGGGAAAGTTAGCTGGTGATCTTCCATGTTGATTATATGCTCCAAAGTGAACGGACAATTAGATGTAATTGCAGCCCAATATATGATCGCAAGCAAAAAAGTACACGAGCAAAAGAATGAAACATACGAAAAGCATCAAAAGCCTTCACAATCCCCCCCTTCTCCCCAAACGACCCCTCATCCAACCCACGATCTGAAAATCCATTCATTTTACCAGAGACTCGTTTTGTTTGTCCTGCCCGTTTGGAATTCTCTTATTTTCCTTTGCGCATACAATTCTCCAAATCAATCTCTCCCTCCTTTGCAATATTCACATGTGCAATCCTCTCGATCCTCTCAATTCGATTGATTCCCCAATAAAAAGTCTCCTTAAAGAACGAGAAACAAGCACGACAATGAGGCTAAGAATAAGAAGTGAACAAAACCTCAGGAACCAACACAATCCATCGAAAACTTCACACTTGAAATTCAAGAAAACAAAAGAAGTCTCGAAATTTGGAGATATTGATTTCAGTCCTATGAAGATGTGCTCAGGCCTAGAATTAGCAGTTGAAAGCTGTCCTTGAAATAGTCCGAAGATATACCGATGAAATGTGATTGGTCAATCTTGTTTGATAGTGCAAGGCTGACGAATTCATCGGTAAGGGTTCAGGGTTGGAGTTTTATGGGCTCGTGCAGGGTGTTTTATGTGGTGTCAGTGAAAAGTGCATGAACATGAGGTGGGTGCGGTGTCTTGTAGTCAATTGGTATACGGTAACATGGGAAGGATTATAGGAATTGGTGAATTGATGAATTGGCGAACAGGTTGCATAGAGACGGAGATAGAGAGCAGGCGAGAAGGGTTTCGTTGAATATATGATTGATAACATACTTCGATTGAATCTAGGCTCAGATAATGAGAAGTAGCATAAGGTATCCGAATCAAAGCTTTAGGTGACTTGATGTGAAGTTACGGGTAGAATCTGCAAGATCGTCAGATCTGCAACCTCAAGGCCGTTCGCTCACTCCTAAAATTTTGGAGGAATTCTGACCACTCCAAACAAGCAAGCACACATGTATAATTGGTTGATTACTGAAGGACATTCGTTTATTCTTGCATTTCATTACATTGGCTTCCTTTCTCCCTCCTTCATGGACTCCACTTCCAACCACTGGAAGCACAACCATGCTTTATTAAGAACCTCTCCCCAACCATCTCCCCAGTTTCTCTCTTCTCCCGTTCTTCCACTCGTTCTCCCCAAACTATGCCATAGTCATAGTCCTCCCCCAAACCCCAACCCATCCCGTCGTCATAATATTAAAATACTTATGTAAAAAACCCCAAGCTTTTTGCATAACATGATATGTGAGTCGTCCATCCCGTTGTGCATTAAAGACCCCAATTCATTCGTAGAAAGAGTAGAAAAGAAACGCGCGCAAGTAGAGAAAAAAAAAAAAGAAATTACGAAAATGATGCCCCAAACAAATATACAACATACAAGATTCCGTCCCATCCCCTTCATGGTCCTGTGGAACCACATCATTTGTTGAATCTGTTCGATCGCTTTCAAACCCCCACCCCTCCATCATACCTCATGCCCCGGAAGACTCACGAGGTCAAATCCATTTGAAAATTTCAACTACTTCCGCGCGTTCATGCAGGCCTTTAACTAGTAGCAGTCTTGGACCCCTTGACCGCCAGTCCAACACCCAGACCAACTCCCAACGCAATGGCCAGGATGATAATGAGCGTAACCAACAAGCACCACCACTTGAGTCTGTTTCTACGACGAGCATGTTCATTCGCCTTGTCAATTTGAACATTTGCTTTGTCGACATCTTCAGCGGTTTTGATGGCGTTCTGTTCGGTATGTTCGACAACTGGATCTTGAGCTTCGACTATTTGGGCCATATCGGCGAACATAGCTGCAAGATCGGTGAGAGTAGCTTCAATACGTTGGAGTTCGTTGTGACGAGCACGAACGGCTCCGAGAACTGAAGATGCTTGTCCAGATCGATTGGATTTGAGCTAAATAGTTTGTTAGAATGATTTTAGAGGTGTGAAATTAAACTTTGAGAGTATTAAATGGCAGGGGGACCCAAAATCGAAGTAGGATAAAACATACAGCAGTTTGGAAAACACCTTCTGAGCCCCAATCCATCTGACTCGCTTCCTCGACCTCCGCCTCTGTAGCTTCTGGGTTAACGATACGGTACTGTCTTCCAATTTGGCGTCTATATTCGTTTCTATAATTCAACTCCTCTTCCCTATACTGCTGCAACTGATTTTCAAATTCCGTCTTCAACTTCTTCGCTTGCGTACTCTTGATATTCTTGGTCCCATCTTGAGTCTTGATCGCATCACCCTCCAAATACTTGATTTGGTCACGAATTTGAGTGTTTTTGAGCTGGGTTTGTGTTACAAGATTTTCGAGGGAGGCGGTGGAGGAAGAATCGGGGGAAGAGAGGGCGCGTTGGTGGAGAGTGGCAATTTGGGAGATATTAGAGGATAGAGAACGAATTTCGGATTTGGCAAAGTCAACGCGATCGAGGAAAGCTTGTTGAGTAAGGACGTTGCTACTTGGAGGTGGAATGGCGCCGGGTGTACCGGAGGAATAGTTGGATCCTTGGGAGTAGTTTGACATTTCGTGGGAGAGCCCTGGTTGGCCTGCATTGTTCTATCATAGCGTTAGTATTTCTATGTTGATTTTGCGCATATATGTTATAATGATAATGAAGAGAGGATGAGTATGAAATTGAATTTTGCTTACACCTCCGTAGCCGGCTTCAGCAGCACCCGAGTTTTGATATGGATTTCCACCAATACCTTGATACTGTTGAGTGTACGACATATTGATTGAATCAATTGATGCAAAATATCAATGCTGTAATTTCTATTGTTTGCGATCAAAATGATAAGAAAGGATTTCGATAGACGGTGTGTAGTTATCGGAAGGAAGGAAGGAATGGATTTGTTGTTGTTGTTGTTGTTATTAAGAGAAAGGTTAAAAAGACCCGGGGTCGAAAAATCGAATGACGTTAGGTGGGAATATGGCCTTGATAGTTCTATGTCAGAAGAAAAAGCCGGGGAAAGCGAAATTAAAATCAAATCTTTATTTTGATCTCCAAGAAAATTTGAAGAAGAGAAGAGATTTTTTCAAATTATAATCTCAGATAATTGCAGCTTTGTATAGGTATTATATTGCAAAATGGATGTGAGGTGAATGGAAATGGAAATGGAAATGGAATTCTTTCCCTCCAGTATTGAATAGATGTTGTATGAGAGAGATTGAAATCAAGCAAAAGCAAAGTGTGAGATTAACTGTGACTGTATGAGATTGATTTATGAGTGGAGTAAGATATCAGTAGTCCTATTGGATATCAAAACAATGACTTCTATTTCACCGATGGCGAACTTAATAATAGCTATTAAGAGGACTGACTGATGGTAGGTATCTTTTTTCTTTATTATGTAACTAGTAGTTCATACCATTGCCGCAGTTGGCTTCAGAGATGGGATGAGGGGATGTCGCTTTCACGCTTTCACGCTTTCATTGTTTAAGCGAACATTTGAAGGCTGTGCTATGTATGTATGTAAGTATGTATGTATGTAAGTATGTATGTATGTAAGTATGTATGTATGTAAGTATGTATGTATGTATGTCTGGTCTGTATGTGTATGTGTATGTGTATGTGCATGTACATGAACGGAGTAAGTGATGTGTCAATGGGCCAATCAGGTCAATCAGGTCAATCAGGTCATTCAGGCCAACTAATATTGTATGGGGAATTGAATATGCGATGCTTCTTTTTGCCTTCCTATCTTGATGTTCCTATAACTAATAGAAGAATGCTATCATGAATCGCGAATACCTAGTAATTACAAAGGCATCTAGACAGATACACTTAGCAAAACATCCATACCTACCATACAATTACAAATGCCGATGCACCTATCTATCGCCTTCATCCAAGACCGAATATCGACTTACGTTTGTACGCGTATTTATTATTGCTGCGCATTCCACCTTCTCGCTATATTGATGCCTATCCTGCTGAGCCTCCCTGTCTCAACTGTATCGTATAATAATAAGCCTTTCACTTACATACATAATATGCCCATCATCTCCTGATTCGCATTCGCGCCACCAATAGTAGATTTTGGCACGGAACTTTTTGCCATCTCGTATAATCATCATTTCTGAGATGTAGATTTCTGCTTGCTGCTTGCCGTCAATATGAGACGAGTCGCGGAACTCGAGTTTCGCTGATGGGGATTTCTTGAGGTGTCTCGAAAGTGCTTAAAGAGGTGGGGTTCGTCCCTCTCGGAGAGTTCTGAGTTCATGCACTTTCTTCCTTTGCATTTTTGGTAGACATTTTTCGCTCTCTTGTTGCTCTCCAGCTTGCCTCACATTCTAAGTTGGAAGCAGCAGGTTGTTGGAAGTACCCAATTACACATGATTTATGGTGCGAGGGTGCTTTTGTTGCAAAATGGCACATCCCAGTGTTCTCTTTTTCCCGAAGATACTCCGGTTTCGTCAGCCAATGAGTAGTCTCGTTTGACTGTATCACATGATCATTCATTTTCCTGGTTTGTTGCATATCTTAATAAGAGTGTCGTTCACAGTTCTTGGGGTTCGTCCGTCAGTGAGTGAGTGGTGGTGGGTGCATGGATTGACGGGCTCTTCGTAGGAGAAGAATACGCCGGGATTGACCACTGGCAAAGCTTTTCAATGATCCATTTGTTTCATTCCAATTCAAAGATTCAAATGTTTAGATGCTTTTAAAATTGAAGATCATTCAAAGATTTATTTAATGTTATTAATTATTGTAATTTCATTGTCAATTGATTTGTTATGGAATTTGTTAGAGTAATCAATTTTGGCCTCTTTACTCTCCTGAGTAGAGACGGGACACTTCTCAACTACCGAGATTTATAACAAATTCGTTCTTAGATTGTTTGATATCAAAAGTTATCATTTAATCGTCTCATCTCAAGTGAACAATTGTAACAATTCCTAAGATATACATACAAGTTGATACATTAAGAGATATCCAGTGTCCTGTCAATTCATACACCCACTAGTGGATTAAACAATCCCAAGGTTACATTTGCAATTTTGAATCTATCTGTTTGTACGAGAAGGATACGGAAGACGTAGCACCCACGATATGTAGGTCCTAATTGTCCAGTTGTATTCTGTCTAAAGAGCTAGCTATATACAGGAGGTAGTAGGCCTTATATAGACCTACTGAAAGAGCTAGTCTCTTCTTTATTCGCTTAAGGCCTTGTTACAGTAGCCTTACTACAGTAGTAATTGAATTGAAGTCATTCACTTTGTTCACACACTATCTCTTAATAACCTAAAACCACCCCATCATCATGGGCACCACTTCTCATACACTTCGTATGTAAGTAAATAGGATGGTAATATCTATATTGAATAGTATTCCTTTTTTATCCGAAGGGGCAGAATTACAATACCTTTTACTCTATGCTTTGTGTATGCACTTTACGAAGTCTGCTCAACAAGCATTGTAAAAATATTTAAACCGTTGAATATCTATTATCTATCATCTAACTTATCGAAACTACTAAACCATTGAATATGTGACCATCGTGGCTATTGAAGCAACAAGTCGAGATCCCTAAGCACCGTCATCGTAACTAAATAACCCTAATAGCATAACCTAAACTTTGATCACGCTCAGCTCGCATACCTCTTCTAGCTCTCGAAACACAGATTCTGCCTGGAAAACGTACTGGATGGCCTTTTCTTCATCCACGTGCATGACGTTGTTCAGTGTAACCTCTCGCCAATCTCTAAGACGAGCAATGGCGTTATTATCTCCCTTTGCAATGGGAGCGATGATTAGTGCATGACTGTGTATCCTAGCCATGGTACCTCGTAAATTTGCACCTCCTCTACAGGTATACACAACCTGCTTCCACAGATCTCCGAATGGACAAACGTATGGGGGAAGAGCCTTTATGAAAGAATTCGGTACAATCATCTGTATCATCAAGGCTGGGGATGATGTTCGGCTTCGGACATAACCGCGATATACTTTTGCGACACTGAGGCTCGGGGTGAAGTAAATTGGTGCAAAGATCCTTCCTCTGAAATCTGTTGGCGGCAAGCTCGCGAGAGATTCGATATCTATACTTCCATCCGATAAATACGCAACTCGGGTGCTGGAAATAGCTTTGTAGAGTATCGTATGTTCAGGTACGGTTGATGAAGGCGCTTTTGCAACCGCAGTTCTTATCTCAGACCCACCATCTTCGGTGCCATTTCTTCTCCTCTCGTCTCTTCTGGCACTATTCTTTTGTAAACCCTCAAGACCTAAGTATCGAATACTCATCGTGTCGCGGACCCAGTACTGAATCGTTTCGGTCATCCGTACATCTTCAAATGCACTTGCCATTATGCAGTTGATCAGCTCACCCGCCAATCCCCAGAGCTCCATTTGCTCAATACACGCCTCCCGACCATCTGAAATGTTGACCTCCGGAACGTATCTTTCAAGGACAAAACCTAAAAACTCCATCTCAATAACCTCTTGCCCATCTTCTGTCTCAGCTTCTTTGATTTCTCGCCATCTGCTCCAAATCTCTCCAGCTTTTTGTGACCCCCACCCAAGATATATCAGTGTCTCCGGAGACACAAGCAGATCTGGAACTATCTGCGTATCTTTGAACCGCTCAAGCTTGAGATATACTCCTCAGACATTAGATGCGATGACACTTCACGTCTTCTTCCATGCGCTGGCTTCAAGTGACCCGCTCTTGTAAGAGCATCCGCATCGGTAGGGTGAAATATTGGGGAGTCAGCAGCATCAGCTGTATCTGGAGGTATCGCAGTCATCTTGTTAGATATACTGTTGTTCAAAGGCTCTCTTTCTTGAAAGTGCAGATGGAAATTTCGTTAGAGACGAAGTATGAGGATGTAGCTGTGATGGAATTTGGATAGAATTCTGGGATGGATTGTCAAATTTATACACTTGGAAAAAAATCTAAGGTCGAGGGTTGGCGTGGGAGTTAGGTATATCATGCGTTTCGTTGACAAGATTCACCATAGAATAGAGGGGTTCAGACAGGGATCGTCACAAGTCTAAGTATGATTCACAACATAGATTATTGATTTAGATTATTTGCTTTCATCGAAAGAGGAATATGATCTGCGGGAGAACTGATTTAAATATGATTCATAATAAACAGTTCCAGTAGATACGTTCATGTACTTCCATCAACGGAAATTATGACGTGCGGAGTGACTGATTTATTAATAGGTGTGCTTGGGGGTGGGGTGTTTGATCTAGCCCTGATCTAAGATCTGGAAATCTGCATCTAATTGGATCTAATTGGGTGGATCTGCATAACTGAAGTTAACTTGACAGACTACATTGGAAAACCTTTTTAGTCCTAAAATTAAGCATGAAACATTATCTTTCGTTCTCTTAATCTTTCTATTCCTATATACCTCCCTACGCACCTAGATAGGCTCGTTCAAGAATGCCACGTGATCGTTTCTTTTGAATCTGGTCTGTTGCACATCTCAAAAATGTCGTTCCGAGTTCTTAGGGCTCGTCCCCTCTCTCCAAATTACCTCTCAAAGAGTCAGTAAGTTTCATCAAATTAATCTGTCGGATTTGCTACCTCTAATTTATTAAATTTCTGCCTACAGTAGGTATGGTATGTAAAAGAATTCTTCAAGCAAGATGTGGAATGCCGGGAAAATCTTCTTTGGCGCGCTTTCTCAATCCTGTTCTATCTTGGGTATTTTGTATTAATTACCTACCTACTCATCGAGTACTTTGATATTATCTGTAAACTTTTACGCCGCTGAGATGCAGCAGCTCAAGTATTGTTTTTTTTTTTTTTTTCAAATACATGCACTTTCTTTGGTCCTACTTCTCCTTCAGATGAAACTCGATTGATAAACTAGCCTGGTCGAGTCAGCGTCAGCGTTTAAAGCACCAATGGTCCAGTCGACCAGCAATACCTCCTGCTTTCTATGGAACAATGAGAAGGTATTTGCATCGAAGGTCTGTCAGCAAGACTAAAGACAGTAATGGCGAAAGGAAAAACATTTGCAAGTATATTACATCCACATACTGCCGTCTCATACCTCAACATCCTCATCAACTTACTCATATCCTGTCTCCACCATTTTGAAGATTACTACGCTGCGATATCAATAGATTTCAATCCAAATCTCAAAAGAAGCAATCCTGTTTGCGTGTTTAGATGACATTGGCAGCCTGGCAGCCTGGGCAAGGTGAAGTTTGGTATTATGTGAGTAGTACATTCACAAATACAATTGCATTTAGATCCTAAATATATCGGTGTTATAGATAACGCCTTACCATGCATTGAATAACCAAAATTATGTCAACTCAATCAGCCTATGAGTATTTCCCTCTAAAGAATGAGAAGTATGAAATACGAGTGCTGTCGATTCTGGCTGGTCCTGATGAGTCGCCTGTACAATGCGAAATGAAAATC
Source organism: Botrytis hyacinthi (assembly GCA_004786245.1). Lineage (NCBI taxonomy): Eukaryota > Fungi > Ascomycota > Leotiomycetes > Helotiales > Sclerotiniaceae > Botrytis > Botrytis hyacinthi. The sequence continues at coordinate 52,306 of PQXK01000010.1, forward strand.
ATGTCTCTGGTGGACAAGTATATGGAAGACTATACCGCTTTATCTTACTGTTGGGGTAGCTCTCCGGAACAATCAGTTATATCGATTGACAATGTCAGAGTCAGTGTCGGTATCAATCTTGCCAATGCTCTCATCAGGCTCCGAAGAATGGGTATTGAACTGGTATGGACTGATGCAGTCTGTATCAAACAAAGTGACAACCAGGAGGACAGCTTTCAGGTCCGACTTATGACATAGATCTACTCAAAAGCGAAAATAGTTTACACATGGCTCGGATTGGATTCAAGTGGGTTGTCAGCATTTGCCATGAATTCCATGAAGGACCTAGCACTATCAAATCCTCATCGCATCGACTCACTATTGGGTCGAATATCACGTTCGAAACTATTCACATCCCTCAACTGCAACGTTTGTTATCGTTGCAACATTCCAGGATATAAAGAGCTTGCAGCCTCGCTCAGAGAATTTCTCAATCGGGAATACTGGGTAAGGATGTGGATCGTCCAGGAAATTGCTGTGGCATCCGACGTTCTGTTTCTGTGCGGCGATGTTGCATCCATAACATATGACCAACTAGCTATAGTCATTATGTTCCTGAGCAATGAGCTGAAATGTTGGGATTGGGAAGTGGAACGAACAGCTTCGAACTACCGACGCGTGGCTAGTATTTGCAACATTTATCAAAATGGCAGTTTAGATCTTCGTCGAGCAATGACGTTGGCTAAACAATCAGTATGTAGATGGCCACAAGATCGAGTCTATGCCTTCGCAGGCTTTTCTAGTGATGGTTCAATATTAGTTCCAATAACTGACTATGAAAAAACATTGGAAGAGATTTTATGCGACTTAACAATGGCATTTGCTCAAAGGGAAGGCTCTCTCGACGTTATATTGACCCAGTCTTATAAATTAAGATATCAAGAGTTACTCTTACCTTCTTGGTCCCTTAACTGGATATCCTCAGCATGCTGGGAACGCCACATTCAAATTTTAGAAAGGGCAGAAAAGATTAAGCGCATAGAAAATGTCGATTTTGGACACCAAATTCGAAGGTTGCATACCCGAAGCTACGATAGAAAATGGTTAAATCTCATGGGAACACAACTGGGTACTGTTCAAGATACTGCATGGACAACAAACCCACAAATGCATCTGACTTCGGGCCACGCTTTTCAACAGCCTGATCATTTGCGGGTCGAACAGATAAACTATAGCAAAGCTCAGATATTGAATTCGTTGTCTTTATGTTTTCTTCAAGAAGATTTCGAAAGTAAAGATGAGGACATCATAGGACTTCTTTGGTATGCATTTTATTGCGTTCAGTTTAAAAAGGTCACCAAGAGGATGCTACCACCCCGAGACATCGAATCTCGGTCAAGGTATGCCTCAAAGCCATTCCTAATGCACGGAAATACCCTGCATCAATGGGCCCTCTTTAGCAAAAAAGAAAATTGGAAAAAACAGCACTCCGGATGGTATTTTCGACACCGTAGACTCACATATTTTTTTTATCATCCTTATGGGATTTCGCCCATTGTTTTTTTGGTCCCGCGCCACGACAAGAAGTCTGCAGTTTTTGATATCGGAGTTGTATGGGTTTTCGTACTATCCTTGGTGCTGATTGTTGCATTGGTGGGTGCAGGACACGCCGTGAAGAGGTGGTACGCTGGTACTTTTTTTAGTGGCAACGACCAGAAGGCCGAGATTCCTACAAAGATTTGCAATAAAATGAACTTAGTGAATTCATATGGACCTCGGGAGGAGGCATTGAAAATTACTGTTTGTAAGAATGGACTTTTAGCCATGACTGCTGAAGGTACCGTGGAGGGAGATGTCATTTGTTATCTGGCTGGCTGTAAGCATCAAGTTGTGTTGAGGAAGGAGAAGGAATCAGGGAAGTGGAGAGTTATTGGTAGGGCATTTGTACCAGTTCAGGATATTGAACGGGTCATACAGCAGAAGAATGGAAAGAATCACTCTGAAAAGCTTAGGGTGATGGAGGAAGAGTTTACACTGGTGTAAGGGTGGCTGTCGAAGTCTATTGTTCATATCCTAGGCATGCGGCGTATATAAAATTTGATGAAAGCGCAGGTCGCACTCAATTAATTTACATTTAAAGAAGTCCTATCAAGCCACGCTTTCCCCGTGGTGCTCACTGTAGGGTCTACTGAGAGATAGAGAGTTACAAAGAGGAAAATAGTCATGTGATACGTTTCTCAGAAGAATTATCTTGAAAATCACGAGACACAATTAGCTCCATATATACCTGCTCTGGGAAATTCGGAGTCCAAAGCAAGTTCTGAGAGCTTTACACCAATCGAAGTAGCATGGAAGTTTTGTGGTTCGATTTGGACAGAACCTCAGTGAGAGGGAGACAATGGTACATCATTTGTTCCAGGATTTCCGAAAGTCCCGACTGCAACCTAGCACTTATTAGTGTGTTTCAATTCCTGAATTCAATATAAACAATAAGACGGGTTTCAATCTTTGGCCTCAACTAGACATTCCAAATAATTTGTCTACATGCTAATAGTCATTTACCAATAGAATCAAAGACAAATCATAAGCGGAGAGGTCGAGATTAAAGACTGTGCAATAGGCTCGACAAGTCGTTCTGAAAAACTATCATGCTAAGCTGTTACAAGCGACGAGATATGATGCTGTTTTGCGAGCAGCATACAGTCAAGTCAAAGTTCTATCGATCCAAGTACAAAAATGCTAGTAAGACCAAACGGGATACCCCAGCTGAGTAGGAAAAGAATTCTAAGGGACAAAAGTCAAAATTGTATAGAATTCGAAGAGCAAACTGACACGAAAAGATGTAAAGAGGAAAAGAGCTGCAGATCTAACGTTGAAAGCTCAAGATGCTGCTAAAAGCAAACTAAATATGGAGAGAGAATGACGGATCCTATCCAAAAAGCAGCTCAACAAGCAAAGAATAGAGAAAATTCGAAGAAGCGTAAGCGCAAATAAGTTGCGCAAAGAGAGCAATACTGGAAGGCAATATATAAGGTCTTCTAGAAGTAGCTTGTGACAAAGCCATAAGAACGTACTAATATCAAGAAAAAAGAAAAGCGATGAGCATGAGCGGTTCTTGTTCTCGCAACTAGAGATACTGCCTAGAGATACTGCCCACAAAGAAGGTCAGAAAACTGTCAAAAAGAAAGCCAAAGATGCCGAAGAATAAAGGGGTTCAATCACTTTAAGTTCACAAGCATCTGCATTGAGCAAATCTTACCAGGTATTTTCCATCAGCTCGGCTACAACAAACCAAGAAGAGTTAGCAATATCTCACATTGTTGCAGCTGCAAAACAATACTCGGAAACCACATATTTTCCGCACCCTGAATTTGCTCTTCCCATGCAGATACCACGTGTCATCGAAACTAAATTTGGGTATAAAGTATCTTCAAGCAACCGATCCTTCCACGCTCTTCATTCCGGACTCCGGAATCCGGGGCTGAAAATCCCACTCATATCGTATTCCTCACATGTCCACTTCTTTGTATTAACTTTTGAAGAATCCTACCCGCCCATCGTCTAAGATCATCTCCAGGGTTATGTTTAAACGAGAAATCACACGGCTTCGTTCCGAGGTCTTTTAGCGGGGCAAATGACATTCTTCATGGAAAATTGGGAAATAAATGGATAGCCCTAGATGCGGATCCTGCGACTCGGTTCTCCACTTTTTGTTTCTCCGTCATTTCCACGATTCCCACCTTTACCGCTTCAGCACATTCACATTCACATTCACATTTGCAGTGGTGGTTTGTGGATACTAATCATAATATCGGGTGATGTGAATATCTGGTGACATTCAGCAGCGAAGATGATGAGATGATGATAGATTTTGAGGGATTTTGGGATACTCAGGGCCTATCAATTGAGCGCGTGTTAGATACTCGTCGTCCTTTGTAAACTCAGAGTTTTGTGAATATCCACTTGATTGAAAGGATTCGCAAGATCTTGGAGAATAATACAATTTTAACCCTTTTGAGAGTATCGGACACTATGCGCTATGCAATCACAAGTGCCCAGAGATTGGTATCATAGGTATTCGTGGTATTCTATATCCTCAGGTTACTAAGAATTTCCATACGATAGCAAGAATCGACCGGGTGTAAAAGTAAATACCAATGTATCTATCGTATCGCAAAAAACCCCTCGGTGCCCAGTATTTGAACCTTTCATCTCAATCATGACCTATTCTTCACTGTGTTCTATATCCAAAATATTCATCCTTAACCCTCAAAAAGGCAAGATGAAAAGTTTAAAATACAGCCTAATCTGTATCTCTTTCCATGTTATATAAATTCGAACATGAGAGATAGTTTATTGCTCAATATAAACTGGGTACTTCAGGAATGTGTTGCAGCATGCTTAAGATGTGTATGACTTTGATGTGCGACTTACTTAGTCCATTGCTTACTACATTGACATCAACTTATCTATTCTATCACAATCACAATCACCAAACAAAAGAGCCATATAAATCCACTAAGCAATACATATTCATATACTATATACTATGTACTATACACATACTGAGTAGAGTACCCACCTTCCCATCCGCTCAAAGATATCCAAACCAAGGGAATAAAGGCAATTGAATCGAGTCAGCAAGCAAGTTCTGTATTCCTATGCTTCTTCTCTGACCATCATCCAGAAATCCAAACTAAACGAGTGACCATGCGAATACTCAATATGTACTGCTCGCTCGCGAAATAACTCGGAAGGAAGTAAAGTAAGAATAAAATACACAAATAGATGAATGAACAAATGAGTGAATGAATAAATAGACAATTGATAATAAATAATAAAAATTATGTGCAGTGGTATGAATGAAGGTACTCTGCGTTTCTCATGACATCCGTGATAGTATTGAGTGGCGTGCTGTAATAAGCGAGAGGAGGTTGAAAGATGTACAAAGACATCCTCATGAACGAAATTAATCCGATTGGTGATTCAGAACTACACGAGGCAAGAGCAAGAGATATCCCTTAAATTCCAGAATCATCCTCAGCGAACAACTGAGTAGGGGTGTAAGCATTCCAGTTTGCACAAGTATCCTCAAAAATAGCAGTGTCGCTCATCCCGACCGCAATCGAGCTTTGAGACTCCACAAATTGCATTGCCAATCCCTCAGATGCGTGCCATGCGATATGACAATGAAGGAGCCAGGAACCAGGGTTGTCAAGCTTAAATGCAATGGCAAGATAACCGTTTCCGGGAAGTGCCGCAACGTCACGACGTGGAGGATTGATGAGGTTGAATTTGGCTGGCGACTTGTCGGGATTGAACACATCAGATTCTTGAGCTACGACAAAGAAATCGTGGCCGTGGAGATGGATGGGATGCCAAATGCCGAAGCCGGTGAGATCTTCGATGACATATACGACCCACTCTTCGTTGGCGTTGGTTTGCTCGAGAGGAACAACGTTGTATTCAGTTGGGAAGATTGTCTCGTTGTTGAAAATCTTGAGAGTTGTTGGCGAGCTCCAGTCGAGGAGTAGACTACTAGAATTGATGGTCCATGTGAAGTAGTTGGTGAATGCGAAGGACACCTCTTCGTCGACGAGAGAGTATCCACCAACGTCCAATGCTAAGTGTGGAACAAGACTGGCAACTGGCTCATCCTCACAAGTGCCGCGGGGTGTGGTTCCAACAGAGGTAGGATCTGCGGTGCTGGAGCTATCGTATCGTAGGATACCCGTAGCATTTGCTGCTTCCAAGTTGCCGGAGCAGGCGGTTCCCCAGTTTCCTCTAATCCAGTAGTTGTCTGCAGCCGCATTGGCTTCAACAATAACGTCGTATCTTTGACCAATACCAATGAGAAGGGTGTCAGTAGTGTAGGGTACAATTGGAACAAGATCGTTGGCAATGACAGTAAGTGTGTGCCCATCAATGGCGAATTCAAAGTGACTATCAATTCCAACGTTGATCAACCTCAATCTATATTTGGTACCCTCAACGAAAGTCAACTCGAATTTCTTACCACCACCAACGCAGTTAGGATCAGTAGAAGCTGAGCAATCGAAGATGTTGGTTCCGTTCATCAAAGTGTTTTCAAGTGCTGGAGGAGCGCCGAGTCTAGCGGAGTCCCAAATTTCGAAGACGGATTCATGTGCCCAATCTTGGAGGAAAATAGCACCAACATCTTCATCATAGTCCGCAGTAGCAGGGCCGTTAATGATCAAGGGTCCAAAGAGTCCATCACCGTATTGAAGAGAGAAGTGAGAGTGATACCAAGTCGTTCCATATTGAGTAACTTGGAACTTATAGGTCAATGTATCTCCAGGAGCGATAGGACATTGAGTTACACCTGAATTTGATGTTAGTTATTTTCACTAGAAGAAAGGAAATAGTTGTGGGTGCAGGGAGGAGAGAATATGGGATGGGATGGGAGAGAAAGGAGGAATGTTCTTGTGATCGCATGATGACGATCTTTTAAGGACATACCGGGTACACCGTCGTATTCGAGACTTCCTAGTTGACGAATTCCATGCCAATGAATAGATGTACCGTTGTTTTCAAGATTGTTGGTAACGTCTGTAATCAGGTAGTTAGTAAAGATAATCAAAGCTTAGAAAGAATGATATTTGAGGGCTTCAAGTTGTGAGGACGAAGAGATTCTCTGGGTGGTAATTAGAGACGTACGGATTATAAGATTGTCACCCCAGTCTGCTATAATTGCAGGTCCTGGGACAGTTCCATTGAAGGTCATGGCTGAGCGAGTATAGCCATCAGGTGTGATGGTAGAGTTTTCAACTGAAAGCCAGTATTCTATATATCAGGTTAGTTATAGACTAATGAATCGGAATTTGATATCACATACCTCTGGTGACTCCGGTAGGAGTAACATCATACCAGTTGGTATCAATGGAATACTCTCCCCAGCAAGATCTGGAAGTAGCTGAGTTTGCACAAGAGGCAGTGGTGTTCTGACGAGTAGTGAGTGGTGAACGAGGAGTGAGTGGTGAACGAGGAGTGAGTGGTGAACGAGGAGTGAGTGGTGAACGAGCAGCTGGAATAGCTGATGCAGATGCCTGTGCAAATAATGCAGTGAGGGCAGTAAAGACTGTAGAATACTTCATGATTATGAATTAAACAAAAAAACGACTGAAAAGATTGTGTTCTCCAGGTAAGGAGTTGTAAAGAAGAGACTGTGGTGAGGATGAGATGAGGACTGAAGAGAGGAATTCCATGGCGAAACATCTTGACTTTATAGAAAAGTGAAGCTCTTGAAATTGGACCGTCCCGTCAGCTTCGTGTCCACCTCTGAGCTTAGGTTCGAGACTTTGACGGCAACATAGTGAAGTCCGTATTGTCCTGTGATGGCTCGGGTAGCCTTGAATGCTTTGTCGCCGTGCTGGGTTGCATTGCATGGGAGGTATACGTACTCTGTCAACCCCATCTATGTGCAGTATGTCTGTAGACTCTTTGCTTTGTTGCCAATGACATCTCTTGGCATACGAATGTGGTAAGTCAAATGCATAGTGAGAACCTCAAGATCCATCTGAAATACGGAAGGGTTGAAGAAATGGACAGTGCTTCCCAACGCGGAGCTATGCTAGCGCCATCAAAGGTACATTAATAGATCACTCCAGGGGAAGACAGCAGTTCGTGCCGAAAACCGTGGAGACATATTCAAAGATCATCTGCTGTTGAAACAATTAACATTCGTCAATCCTTTTGGCTGGAAGGATTACCACATCTGAGCGTATTCGATGATCTGCATTCATCTCGGTCATTCGGGGCCTGACAGAAAGCTCGTTGCTTGAGGTAGTGAGCACAAAAACTCGGAGAATTATTTCTCATATTATGTTTATAAGCCGCAAGGATTCACGAGGTGATCAAGCCACTTTTTCCTCATCGGTAAGTCCTCACACGTCAGTCACAATCGATAACTTACACGGCGCAAATATTGCTTACTGGTGGCTGTAGGTACACAAATTATAGATTTGTGCTAAAAACTCACACAGTCGGTAAGCCTCCTGGTAATTCTCCTCAGCCCGCAGCGGAAGGCTTTCACCCCCGGCTTGGGTTCCATGTTTCGTAACCGTTGTCAAAATAGATAATAAAAGTAACTTTTCATAGAATTGGTTCCAGAATGATGAGTGAGTATACTAATGAGTAGTAGGCACGGTCTGTTGAGTTGATAAGATTTCATACTCAACATGCACACTCAAAGTTTCCTTTTCCTTGCACTTCGTAATCGCGCTGTTGCATATGAGATCTTTCGGGTACCTTACCGAATGTACAAAACGATGCCTCAAGCTTTAGGATTAAGCTTGTATGAAGTTAGATTTCGGATTTCATTAGTTTCCGTTTGCTTGAGCCTCATCCGTATTGATCACTTCCTAAAATGCATTAAACACTGAGGAACAGATAAAATTATATGATGATCTCCGGGCACAGCACAGATTCAGTCTACGTACTACTCAAATATCCCCAGAAAAATCATAATCCAGTTAGAAAAGGCAAGCAAAAGGTTTTTGGGGACCGTCTGTGCACCTTTATCTGGCATGGATCATGATTAGGGGACTTGATAGAGCTTACGACGCTTTTCAATATCAAATTTTTGATACCACCCCGCGAATAGTGCATTGTAGTACAGTATCGTAGTATTGTCGAGGGAACCCCTAGGACCGGTAGTTGACCGAGACATGCCAGGACTTCACATCTTCCTAATCAAGATTGTACCTATTGGCATTACACATGTTGTAGTCAAAGAGCCGGGACGGAATTTTCAAAGTGAAGGAAATGCCCGCAACTTTAAAGGTAAAGAAAATGACTGCTAACATACATCGTGCAGGAACATTGGGTCGATTGCGTTTAGTAGTTCGATTAGTTCGTGAATAGTAATTTGTAAGTTTTGACAAAATATCACTATCTTCAAGTTTCGGGATCGTAAGGGAATGCCAAGAATATAAAGAATGAAGAAAACGGTATTGTATTGCGAATAAGCGTTGATAAAGCTAAGAGTTCGGTTTTTGATAGGGCAAGACGAAATATCCTCAGGAACTACTGAGCCACATGATTGATGGGGCTTACGGAATAAACAAGCAATGATCGTGTATCCACAGTTGATCGGAACCTTACTTCCTGATGGTGGAGCCACTGCTGCGACTAACTCCTCCTTCTTGCCGAAGGTTTTGTGAAAAGTAGATCCCCGAACCTCCTTTCACCCCCCACTCTGTATGGAACTACCAATTCTAAAGAGGCAACAACGAACAGCATCTAATATATTATCAAAACTTTGATTCCTTCCATGGTAGTTTGAATTGCCATCTCGTATTTCACGAGACATTTCTTCAAGTACATATCACAAAGACTTGTGATAAACTGTACTGTACGTAAATAACACTTTATTACGCGCTGAAAAATTCGGGACTCGGAATTCGATGAGCTGAACTAAGAATGATGTCGGCTCCCAAAGGAAGTAATGATGAACAATACAAGAAGGAAAGCTGTACAAAGTACGTCGTAAACAAGGGAATACAGGGTATTCCACATGGTCACAGGGAATCTAATCCTGATAAGATCTTAATCAGATGAACCAGTTGCGATGGTAACGCGGTTCGGCTTAAATCCGAGATTGGGTTTCAAATTGCGCGCCTGTCCTTATTATCCTTGCGGATATAAGCATTGCAACCTAATTGTTCAGATAGTAACGGCTGTAAGAGCGTGAAGGGGCTGTCAGCTCTTACAGTGACTATTGATCTCGCTAACCTTTCTGTCCAGAGGTAACAAAGGAGGTTTAGAATTACTTCAGCATATTCCTTCAATTTGAGTCTGTCATTCTGAACCCTGAACACCACGAAGTTATGTGATGTCTTGCTTACATACGAAGGATAGAAGCAGACCACGGGAACAGAGTGGTGCCGTTACTCATGTCAGCATGGCCTTTGATAATATTGGAAAGACTTTGAAAGGGTCCAAGACTGCAGTAAGGATCGATTTTCTTACAACGAAATGTGAAGCAAGGTCATCTCGTGTTGCCCCTGTATCTGTCAATATATTCCCAAAACATTGTGAGGATTTGTGTCCATGACAGCAATAGTGCGAACTTCATCTCGCTCCCCTGATAGGAACACAATACGCGATGGAGTCATTCTCATCTCGAAAACTCGCATGGTCCTAAATCGTGAACGGAAAAATTGTGTCCGGCGAGTAAACAATGGAAAGGCCACAATTAAAAATTTATTTAGAGAGAAAAAACTTGGTATGCATCAGATCCACACACACACGATAAAAGATTTGTAAATATTTGAAGGTGGAGAGATATAAATATGCCAAGACTTGAATTGGGCAGCCAAGGAATCCTCGGAGCATCCGCGGAATCATTTTATATCTCCTATCTCGGTCGAATATTTGAGCGCCGTTTGGCTCAATTCCAATATCTATCGATGGATGATTAGCATCTTTGGCAAGTAGCATGCTCAAAGACAACTACGACAAAGCGTTGAAAGAGCTTGAAAGACAGATTAATGAACAATGTGATTGAGAATATGCATCTAGACACCTACACTAATTTTGTTTGCTTCGCTAATAACTGAATTCGAACAAAGAAACCGAAATGCATAACAAGGTAGCAGAAATGAGGGGATTTGAATAATGCCCAACCATAGACTGTTTTCAGATCACATCGTACCCATGATGCATCAACCCCTCCTCGGTACATTCTCGATTCTTTCCATATCGGTAGACGAGGCATGCAGGGTCGCCGCGACCATATGGCTACTACCTATGTTATCCGCGGATATTTCTTTCTTTGTCACGATCTTTGGTAGATATGTCGATGGAGAAGGACCTCGACTTGTAATCTTTTGAACCTCGAAACAGTAAGTTGATACCACCAAACTCCACGCTAAACAAACAAGCAAATAACCATATCCTAAACTCTCAAAGGTAGTCCTTCTTCTTGGAAGTTCTCGTATATTGGTTCATCCTCCATTCAACATCGCCATCCTTATTCTCCAAAGTTCCTCCTCTAATTTCGAAACATCTCATCGTCATACGAGGTCCAACTTCTGCGAGTTCCACGTTTTGATATCCCGTCTTAACGAACACGTGGTGTCGAACTTCGATACTATCTTCAATATTCTTGAACGTGACAACTCTGCTTCCCATTTTCGTTTTGTTCGTAATCGCTTCTCTTGGGGGAAAGATATGTTTCAAGATTTTGACGATTCGAAGACCCAATCTTGATGTAAAGCCTTCGAAGATTAGATGGGGATAAGATTCGCTGACCGTACCACGGGAGCTATTGGGGATGTCATGGCGCAAAACAACATTGTGTAGAGAGAATGATATCGTGGGCCCATGGGGAAAGTGGGATAGTGTTAAGGCCGTTGGTGTACCACGATGTTCATGGAGGAGGATGATATCGGAAAGTCCAGATGCTTGGGCGGATGTAATTAGACTTGGTAAAATGAGATTTCCTCGATTTAGACGGATTGAAGTTGGTATCAATAATCTGATCTCTTTCGCAAAGGCAGAAAGTCTTGACGAAGGATCTCTTGAAGTTGTGATCAGTACTCTGGGATCAACGATTCCAGAAAGTTGAGCATATTCATCATCCAAGTCAAGTTCCTCGTTTGCCGTCAGATCTGGTCGTGATTCATCATATTTATAATCTTCTCGTAGTTTTTTATCATTCGCAATCGATGGATCTAAGGGTTTGCCTGATGCTAAAGAGGCTCGAAGCTTTGCGCGCTTTTCACTGATCTCAGCATCTCGAAGGGTTAAGGCTCTTCGATAGAGGTAATCTCGTCGTTGTCGAGCTTGTTTGCGCTAGAGAACACAATATGGATTAGTCAATTGGATTTGGAACAGCATTGCAGGAAAATTTATGATGATTGATATGAATACAACTTACAATCATTTTCACAATGGTTTGTTTGACTTAAAGAGAGTTTGTGTTTTGAGGGGGGTAGTCAAGCAGAAAAAAAAAGTTTCTATCACAAACCTTTATCGGCTGGTATCGGTATCGGTATCAGCACGCTAAGCACCCAAATAGCAATGTCACTTATTAGTAAATGTGAAATCCCACAATCAAAAAAGCAACTGTGCATCTCTTCTCGAGTACTCCACCAACCCGACCAACATTGGTAAAATACCTTCTGGGCTCCTCAATATTATACAAGAGATATCAAACTTCTGCAGGACAAGTTCTGAATTCCGGTCAAAGTTACGATAATGACTTGAAAGTCTTGTCCGGCTTTCAAGAATATCTCCAAAACCTTTGCGCCGTCCTCCCGCCACAAAGGCTACCTCCACAAACATAAGGAATTTATTTAATCTATTGTAAGTACTATTTTTCTACTGTATTATAGTGGGATCTCCAATGGTTGATTCTGATGTCTTCTGCTATTCCCCTGAACTACAGCTAGTTCTAACCCTTTACTATCTTGTGTAGTATCTAGACATACTGTCATCATGGAAAGCGCTTTCGCCCACGTTGGGAACCACCTCATATCCGATTCTGCTGCAGCAATCAACGCCGGTGCAGACGATCTCTCAAACATTGATCCGGATGAAAGCTTGTTATATGGTCAATACGGAGGTCATGGTGGTTTGGGATCCAGCAGACGAAGAAGCGATGATGATGACAACGAGACTGAAGTATTCGATGACGATGATACCGAGAGTCTTGCAAGTGTTCCAGTCGATGGTATGAAAACTCTTGGGCTTCGAGGTCTTGAGGATGAGAAGGAACTACCAGCACACGCATGCGCGTAAGTTGAATTATCAACGATCTAAATTGTCCTGAGCCGGGCTGATTTGATGTGTAGATATTGTGGAATTCACTCTCCAAGCTGTGTGGTTAAGTGCTTGGGATGCAACAAATGGTTCTGCAGTGCCCGTGGGAATGCTACATCTTCGCATATTGTCAATCACCTTGTTCGCGCAAGGCATAAGGAAGTTCAATTGCACCCAATGTCGACCCTCGGAGATACTGTACTGGAATGCTACAACTGCGGTATAAAAAATGTTTTTCTCCTCGGCTTCATTCCTGCGAAATCGGATACAGTCGTGGTTCTTCTATGCCGTCAACCTTGCGCCTCTGCTCCATCTTCGAAGGATATGAGTTGGGATGTGTCCAAATGGCAACCGCTGATTGAGGATCGATCCTTTTTGTCTTGGCTTGTCTCTCTTCCTACGGATGCAGAACAACTTCGTGCCCGACATCTCACTCCACCAATGATTGCGAAGTTGGAGGAGATGTGGAAGGATAATGTTAACGCTACCCTTTCCGATTTGGAAAAGGCAGCTGGAATTGATGATGATCCAGCCCCTGTCCTTCTTAAATACGATGATGCCTATCAATATCAAAATGTCTTCGGACCTTTAGTCAAGATTGAGGCAGATTACGACCGCAAGCTTAAGGAAGCTCAATCTGAAGATGGTTTAATCATTCGTTGGGATTATGGTTTGAATAACAAGCATTTGGCCAGTTTCATTCTTCCAAAGATAGAGCTTGGCGATGTAAAGCTCGCTGTAGGCGATGAGATGCGACTCAAGTACAAAGGCGAGCTACGACCTGTCTGGGAGGGTGTTGGATATGTGGTCAAAATTCCGAACAATCAATCTGATGAAGTTACCATCGAACTCCGAAAAGTTGGCAACGATAAATCAGTCCCAACTGAATGCACCCACAACTTTTCTGCCGATTATGTCTGGAAAGCAACGTCTTACGACCGCATGCAGTTTGCCATGAAGACTTTCGCCGTAGACGAAATGAGTGTATCAGGATACATTTTCCACAAACTTCTCGGTCACGAGGTGGCCGCAGCTCCAATGAAAATTCAAATGCCCAAGAAATTCAGCGTTCCTGGTCTGCCAGAATTGAATAGTAGTCAAATCAGCGCCGTCAAGAGCGTCTTACAAAAGCCTTTGAGTCTCATTCAAGGACCTCCGGGAACTGGAAAGACAGTCACATCCGCCACAGTCATCTATCATTTGGCTAAGGTCAATGGTGGTCAAGTTCTTGTGTGTGCTCCTTCTAACGTTGCCGTCGATCAACTTTGTGAGCGTATACATCGAACTCAACTCAAAGTTGTTCGTCTTACAGCTAAATCCCGTGAAGATGTCGAGTCATCTGTTGGTTTCCTCTCTTTGCATGAGCAGGTCCGCATGAATGATAGCAATCACGAATTGGCCAAACTTACTCAGTTGAAGAGCGAGTTGGGGGAATTGTCAAGTCAAGATGAGAAGAAGTTCAAGGCATTGACAAGAGCTGCCGAACGTGAGATTTTGAGCAACGCTGATGTTATTTGCTGTACTTGTGTTGGAGCCGGAGACCCAAGACTTGCCAAAATGAAATTTAGAACAGTCCTCATCGATGAATCTACTCAATCAGCAGAACCAGAATGTATGATTCCACTTGTTTTGGGATGCAAACAAGTGGTTCTGGTTGGAGATCATCAACAATTGGGACCTGTCATCATGAACAAGAAGGCCGCAAAGGCAGGTCTGAACCAGTCACTCTTCGAGCGTTTAGTCCACCTCGGCCTTAACCCCATCCGACTCAACGTTCAGTATCGTATGCACCCATGTCTCTCTGAATTCCCGTCTAACATGTTCTACGATGGTTCCCTACAAAACGGTGTCACAATGCAACAACGGCTTCGTCGTGACGTAGATTTCCCTTGGCCTGTAGCCGATACACCCATGATGTTCTGGTCCAATCTTGGCAATGAGGAAATCTCTGCTTCGGGTACTTCTTATCTCAACAGAACTGAAGCCTCAAATGTTGAGAAGATTGTTACTCGATTTTTCAAAGCTGGAGTACAACCTGGAGATATCGGCGTTATCACCCCATATGAAGGCCAACGCAGTTATGTCGTGACATCTATGCAGAATGCTGGTTCTTTTAAGAAAGAGCACTATAAGGAGGTTGAGGTCGCTTCTGTGGATGCTTTCCAAGGACGAGAGAAAGATTTCATCATTCTTTCTTGCGTAAGATCTAACGATCATCAAGGTATCGGTTTCTTGAGTGATCCTAGACGTCTCAATGTAGCTTTGACGCGTGCCAAGTACGGTCTTGTCATTGTTGGTAATCCAAAGGTTTTGTCAAAGCATCCTCTATGGCATTACTTGTTGCAGCATTTCAAGGATCGTAGCTGTCTTGTTGAAGGTCCACTTTCAAACTTGCAAACATCGCTTCTACAATTTAGTCGTCCAAAGACAACTTACCGTGGCCCACAACGTTATCAAATGGGATTACCACACAACGGCCGAAATGGCAATAACAAAGCCCCTCCACTACAGGATTTCACTGACACTGGTTCGATGATGAGTTCTGCTTTGGATGACGTTTCTTCGGTTCACTCATCCCATCTCGGCGGTGTAGGTGTCGGATCCGCTTATCCCGCCGGCTTTGGTAACTTCCCTCTCACCGGTCTTGACAATTGGCCTGGTCTTGACTCACGAGGCCCACGTGCCAATGGCCAAAAGGGTCGTGGGCGTGGACCTGAGAGCATAGCTGGAGAATCCGTTGCTGCCAGTGAGTTCACTGATGTCACAAGCAGTAGTGTCACAGATGGCAGAGGCATTGGCCAAGGAGGTGTTAGCCTCGGTATTAGCGTTCACGAAGGACAAAAGCAAACTAGTTTGAGTCAATCTGACCGCTTGAAGCGATACGTCGAATCAGGTGGTCGCATTGCTGATTACAAAACTGGCGATGCTGGCAGTGTCTTTGGCACGAGCTCTCTACTAAGTGGTCGTCGTTTCGATGATGATGAAAAGAGTGTTTCTACTGCATTTGCAAGCCAGATCGGAGGAGGTTATGACTGATTCTACGTTGACAAGGTCCATTCTCATAGGACATCATAATCATGATATACTAAGGATATTCCTTCCGGATCAATAGATGGCTCTTCGCTGCTCTGTGCGGCCAGCAACCAATATCGAATTTCATCGATCTATCCTTCACCGATAATCGACCTTCCGAGTTCCGTACCTACACATTTAGGGCGTGAGCATCTACACATATATCATATGTAGGGAGGTTTTTACTGCAAGCATGAAATGCCAACCAAGCAGACTGCTAAAGTGTCGAAGGAGAGAAGATGAGAGTGGTGCCAAATTTAGATTGTTTATGACCGTAGGGAGATTGCTTTATAGAGGAGAGGATATTTTGACGGTGGCTGATGTGGTTGTTCTAAACGAGAGACAGAAATCTTTTGATGGTGAGGTTCATGATCTTATTCAGCATGTCATATTGTAACATTCATTCCTCAAGCTGATGCTTATGGAGAAGAATACTATCAATGTTATCTTTGGTTTATGACCATGCATGCCAACAAGATAGATACTGGCACATCTGCAGTACCTTAGAAATTTCAACGACTTGCTAGCAAAATTGTACCTCAAAGTGATAATGTGAGAAATGTCTTTTATCTTGACCGCTCACTCCAAAAGTCCCGTAGAAGATCACCGTGTCAAATATGTCAATCGTAAGTTTTCACATTTGACACTTCGAGACCCATGTATGTAGAAAGCAAAGATTCCTTGGCTCACAGAGCTCATAGAGTACCAACAAACACCACTAAAATCGTTGCACACGACGCTGTTGCAGCTAACAATCTCTTTGCCAGCCAATCCCTTTCATCATATTGCAAGCACCAGATCGAATGATTCTAGAAACAGACGAGGTGATTCTACTTTGCAATGGAGAACTATTAGTAACATCGAAGCAATCAGAGCCATTGCACCCAATTGCAAGATGCCCCATCCATAAACGCTCGGAGATTCCCTTCCTCTAAGCACAAGGTCTCGTGATCGCGGACGGCACTGGCTGATTTTGTTTGAGTAAGGCCAGACTACGTACTTCTACCATTAGTAGATACCGCAGGTGTAGAGCATTTCATCCATTTCAGCGTTTGACTCTTTCAGCTCGCTTGCGGCACCTGAAACTTAAGTATCCTTTGCCAAGTCCGCCTTCGCAAGCAGTCTAATTTGTTCGCACATCAAAATGCAGTAAGTTTTCCAAGTTTTCCACCGCCATATTTATTCTTTGAAGTAGCCCGTTTTAGCTTTCTGACTATCTACTCCAAGCATCCTAAGTACTATGCCTATTCCCTTGATGGCCCATCGTCTTTCTATGTGTGCAATGACAACCATGCCTCTCGCGAATGAAATCATTAATAAGTATTCTCTTCTTCCAATGCTTGATGACCAGAAATTAGGCTTCTACCTCTCTTTATCGCCGTAAAGATGTTGCTCGTGTCTGTGGAGGAGTTGAGTGGTGCTTGGAATGGCACGGGGGGGTTCGCTAAAGCTACAAGTTCAAACCAATTTTCTATGGCAGGGTCGGCGTACTGGAATCACTCGAACCTGACTCTATACAAACATTTTCTTCCCGTCTAGACTGTAGGGATAGATGGACTGAAGCTATCAGAAAATGTGATACCATTTTATAATGGGTCGCAGCTTCGATACTTGAATTGAGTCTCGATGATTATCGCCCTAGATTTTCGTACTTATGACAGTTAAATCTTCACCTCCATGATGCAAAAACTCCGAGAAGTCTAGGATTCCACGATTTGAATTATCGTGATGCAATAACAAAGAGAACTGAACATATCATATCTATACCTTCCGAAGCTTTGAAATGGCAATGATATTTGTAGCGTACATTATCTGGGATGACGGTCAGAATCTGAGGCTTAAAGGTTTAGCATGATGAGAACGTATCATCTAGTTCTCATCTTAGCTATCACCTATGTAAATTTGAGATGGAAAGTGGTGAACACACTCATAGTGAAAGAGTAATCCGTCACTTCTCATTCTTTGAAGAGTCCTTTATTCTTCTCTAGATTTCCATGGAAGACGTAGTCCTCGAACCTTTGTTGCGTTCAAGTTCTGAGACCTGGGATGTAGGGTTACGATCTTGAACTCAGACTCGCTAGCTTCTTCTTCGTCGGTTTGCAAAATGATTGTTTTGGAGCTCTTTTTGCCAGCTAGCTTATGCTTCATGCACTTTGTGAAATGGTAAAAGCAGCTTGAAGGTTGATCAAGACTATGAGACAACCTGTACAGACTCAACTCAAATACCATGCCCCCACCATTTCACTCCATCCTTCCTTACATACAAAACTTTGCCCACAGTTTTACGAGTGATATTGCCAATTTCTGTGTTGAGAAAAGGCAAAAGATGCCTCTCTAGCGACCTGTAACGTACTGCTGAACTTCATAGTTGAATATTCTGAGCCACTGAGCTTTAGTTGGTCCCATTCACAGTGATAACATGACACTCCTTGACATTCCCATCGATCAAGCATTCCTTTCAACGGCACTGCATCCTCCGCTCCACCGCTGAGAAGTTTCATCTCTCACGACTGCCTCTTTTCAGGAGGTAAGAGAGGAACGAACCTTAACCTATCTATCAAATTGTTCTATCAACCTCATCTTTTTTCATTGTAGTGAATAATACATCACGAGAAGTTGAATTGCAGCTACAATTTGATTCATCAGCATCCCAAGCACCTCGCCGGCTTCATTTTAATTCATGCATTGTGACCCTTATCTACATATTTTAAATGCCACTTCAACCATTGACCATCCTCGGACAACGATGGACGATAATTTGCCAATCTCCAACCTAAATCTCGCTCCGAATCATGAGGTGTCAAACTTCCAGACGAAAGTTGTTGGGTCGTCAAGCAGATTAGAAAATATATAAAAATCAGGATGGGCCAGCGATCACGCCAGGAGACCGACAAACATGTCTCACCAAGTCATCAACGTAGATACCTTTACCGAACTACCGAGTTTACACAGTCTCAACATCATACATTAGTTTTCGACATTAAAACCAAAAGATTTTATAATCTACCTTGAGCCATGAAGATCCCATGTCTTCAAAATCCTCGCAATGATACCCCCATCCCTAAACGCCAGAAATATGCACGCCGCCTGAAATAACCCGGTTCCTAATCATCATCCATTGGCATCTCGTCATCAATATACCTGACCAAAGTAATTCTCATCTCAGTTGAATCATGACCCCTAAGAATATCACTGATGAAGTGAGCCTCAACTTGCATTTGTACCATCTCCAGTGCACCCCTCAAAATTCCGCAGAAGATATTCGAATACCATAACTCATCTTGTGCTCTTCCATCGTCGGGCAATTCCACAAAGTCGGCCAAGGGATTTTCTTCGAAGATTAGGGAAAATTGTTTGTTATCGCTTGTCCAGTTCGATACCGCCGGGGTGATGTTCAAGAATATCTTAAACCCAACCTATTGTTTTCTATCAGCACTATGCTCCGCAAAGTCCGCACAATACCGATTGAAGCCGTACCTTGGAAATCATCTCCGCAGTCTCTCTGAAGTTCGAGCAACGTCTCATGGTATTTGACTTGGCAAGATAATCTTCGATTAAACGTAGCCCAATATTATAGCCCATCTTATCAAGTTGTTTGTTGACTTCTACATAATCATTTTCGTAATCTTTGCAAAGTTGTGCGACAATGGTTCCATAGGTGAGAGTGACTAGCTCGGCATTGACTTTGTCTACACGACTTCTGGATGCTGATTAGCCATCGTGAGATATGGCAGGTGTTTCTTGTGCTGCTGGTGTACTTACTTCCAGACCCTGAGTTGCGCATTAGTATATGTCGCCTTAATGACTGACAAGAGATCACTTACTCCTCGCCCATCCTCGCGGCTTTGTTGGAAGCCATACTTGTGTCTTATAATTCTTAAAATACACTTGAAATTGGGTTGTGAAATCAATTCATGTTCCGAAGCTGTTCTTGCTACATAATAATATTCCCATTGAAGCTGGAAGCTGGTCCAGGCACAAGCCGGATAGGCGGCCGCACTTTAGCGTACTTTTTAGAAATTCACATTGCGTTCTGCTACTGAGCCTTGATGCCAACAACGCGCAGCTTAAAACATCCATATCATTTCTCGAAAAATCACGCGTAGCTTGAAGGAAGAAGCTACAATCATGTCTTCTGGAAAACGTCCAGCTTCTGGGTCCTTTGGATCATCTCAGATGGTTGTGAAGAGACAGAATGTAGGCAATGAGAGCACAGCTTTATCAACCACAAATGGTTCAACTGCCAATGGCGCGCTCATTCAAGCAGTACGTAGCTATCAATATTCATGGAATAATTCGTTATCTGGGAGGCACCTGACTGACCTTTGTAAAATAGGTACCTCGGACGAGTGGTTTACAAGCTCCGGTAATGCAATTGGAAGGGCATTCAGGAGAGGTATTTGCTGCCAAATTCGATCCCAATGGAAATTATATCGCTTCAGGGTCAATGGATAGATCAATTAGTTAGCAATACACATTTATTCTTTGTTGCATGCATACTGATTCTTTGCAGATTTATGGAGAACGTATGGAGATTGCGAAAACTACGGAACTCTAACAGGACATAAGGGCGCAATATTAGATTTACAATGGTCGCGCGACTCGAGGGCCTTGTTCTCAGCATCTGCAGATATGCATTTAGCCAGTTGGGATTTGGAAACCGGTACAAGGATACGAAGACATGTTGGACACGAAGAAGTAATCAATTGCATGGATATCAGTAAAAGAGGAGAGGAACTTCTCATCAGTGGATCAGACGATGGGTATATAGGCATTTGGGATCCAAGGACAAAAGCTGCTGTCGATTTCATCCCTACTGAGTTCCCTGTCACGGCTGTCGCATTAGCTGAAGCTGGAAATGAGCTGTACTCTGGTGGGATCGACAATGACATCAAGGTGTGGGATATGAGGAGAAAAGCTGTGGTATATTCTATGCTTGGCCATCAAGATACGATTACATCGCTTCGAGTTTCGCCTGATTCTCAAACACTTTTATCAAATTCCATGGACTCGACGGTTCGAACATGGGATATCAGACCATTTGCGCCAACTGAACGACATATCCGAACTTTCGATGGCGCGCCGGCAGGAATGGAGAAGAATTTGATTCGGGCAAGCTGGGATCCGACTGGAAAGAAAATCGCTGCTGGTGCTGGAGATGGCACTGCTGTTGTTTGGAACAATGAGAACGGTAAAATATTGTACAAATTACCTGGTCATAAAGGAACGGTTAACTGTGCCGAGTTATCGCCTGGAAAAGATCCTATCAGTAAGATTTTCTCCCTCAACTCTGCACTTTATGTTACTAACAATCTTTTAGTTCTTACCGCTTCTTCGGATCGTACGTTGCTCTTGGGAGAATTGAAGTGAGATAAGGAGAAGGTCAAAGTCAATGAAAAGATACCCAACCACAAAAATCTTGCAGAAACTCGGAGTTTAGGAATCAGGAACTTTGAAGCTTATGAAAAGCTCTCCAAACCATTCAGAAGGCGTTGAGGGAATGGACATTGCGCATGCGAGTAGGATTAGCCTCACAGATGTTTTCACTCGACGGCAATGGTGTAATTGATACGAGAAAGTTGGAAGACCTGAACAAGCACGGATAAATGCTATGATAAACATTCATACCTTTACCCCTCACCAATCCAAATCAATATATTTGGTTCAAGCCACGCAATATATTACTGATGAAAATAGCCACAGTACAAGATCTGCAAAATTAGAAATTTGTATGGAGCTGAGTGGCTGGATCTTATCTGTAAAAGTATGTAGAAGTACAGATAAATGTGTAAATTGTATCATCAAACACCTATGTAAACACCAAGAATATCTCATTTGTGAATTGACGGCATTCGTGAGATGCATACCGTACTTTCATATTTCTTTCTACTAAAATCATTACATACCTACCTACATACCTACCTACCTACCTACCGATGTAGATAATCTAGATGTTTCTAACCCGTGCTCTCTGCATAAATCATAGCGTTTTCTTCAAAACTCCAAGGTCTTGACCTTTCATCATAAGCAGCGCGGTTAATCAATTAGACGAGCTCAACCCCCCCCCCTGAAAAAAGAAAGAAAGAAGAAATTTGATTGGTGGGTCACAACCTTCACCTGAAACAGACTTAAGATTTGAAAGGCTTCACCTCGAACTAAATATGTCCCAGGTCAAAGTTCATTGAGACCCAAACAAATTTAATCTACAAGTCACATCCTTACATCCCTGAAATGCGGCTCGCAATTGGAAATATATCAAACATCTTGATATGCAGGGCCACTGTTATTTTCGTCGCAGATTTATCCGGTATTGTATCAAATTATTTGCTACCCACGGTCATCTTCTAGTCGTCTTCTATGAGACATGAGAGATCAAGAATTATTAGCCAGCTTCTTGAGGGGTTCTGTCGCTCTTTCTCTGCCTACCAAAATAGAGTAGTGACTGGGACGAAATTAACTACCTAGTACAGTCCACTGAAATCATCATCATCGGCCGAAGCTTTTTCTCCTATCCTGTCTTTTTTTGTTCGCATCTTGTTCATATTTGCATATTTTGCTTAAGCTTGAAGTCCGTGAGCTGTGTTCTCCGTTCCTTCTTACCCTTACGTCCCTTTTTAGTGGTCAATTTCGAAGCAATTTCTGACTATTCGAGACTCATTCGTAGAGCGAAGGAGTTCTCTCTCGGACGTTTCGTATTCTTCTCTCACTCTTCACTCTCTTGGTCATCTCTTGGTCTTTGCGCTTTCTTTTGTGCATCTGGGTTTCTTACTTTACATCACAGTTTCCCCATATTCTTTCCGGATCCTTCTGCTGCCTGCCTGCATATCTTGTCGGTTGGTGGATACTGATTTGCGAACGATTGCTGGCTTTTCGATTCGGGCGTGCAATGAGGACGGGTAGATTTGTTTACCACAATAATTTCACCTTTTATTCGATCTAATGTCTTCGTGTTATATCATACAAGGTCGTGTTGACAGGACCTAACCTCTCGCCGTGGAAAATAAAACAACTCGGGGGCGTTGTGGGTTTCGCAAACAACAAAAGCAACTCGATTTCTTGAAAAGATATTGTTTCGATCATCTAGGCACATTGTCTCTTTTTACTAATTCCGCGACACATTTCGAAGTAGGATATAATAATGCCTCCACGACAGAGTGAGGGTGGACAGAGGGATGTGCCATCGGGCGAATCAGATAGGCGTCAGTCGAGGTTGGAGGAAATTCGAGGGGGGCTAAATTCGTTGTTTTCGGGACGATCAAGCGCTGAGGCTAGGAGTCCTTCCCCAGAAAGTCCTAAAGCCCCACGATTAGTTGGCCTTAGCAATCTGCCATCAACTCGAATCCATATTCCGGGCCTTATCATAAGTCGAAGCTCGACGCGCCGAAACTCTGCCGCTGCTGAACCAACATTACCTCGACATGAAGATCGTCGACCACCACCTGTCGCGACTCGTTCCAATAGTAGACTCTCCCAATCTGCACAACTTCCAGCAGTTTCGTCTCCCATTTCGACAATACCACCTCGAGTGCGAAGACGATCGGAGCGCAGGTTTCTTAGTGTAGATCCTGCTGAGCAGCATCTAGCCGACTTAGCAGATAGAGGTAGGAGAAGAAGGGGAAATCCAAGGGCAACGCAAGAAAGTGGGAGAGGGTGTGCGCCAAGAATCCGGAACAAAAGAATACGCCAAAAGATATTTCATTCCTTAATATCTGGGCTGGTATGTGTTGCATTTTTCTCCATATATCTTTTCCCTCACAATTTTCTAATGTAATTTATAGTTTCTCGTTCTAGTGCTCACGATATATCTTGCATTGGCATTGTCAAATAAGGATGAGAGCCAAGAATTTCACGTTCTCTTAATTTTGATTATTTTGATAGTCACTGTCTTTTTTTGCCATTCCCTGATTCGCCTCTGTATGATGATCTTAAAACCGCCGATAGAGGGAGAGCCAAATCCACGACGTCTCCCATCAATGGTCGGACCTGGAGGTTATGCCGAAACCTCAGTCCCTATACCAGTCGCGCTCGCCAGAGATGAAGAAGCAGCGGGTATTGAAAGCCAAGCTACGAAAGTGCCCCCTCCGGCTTATGGATTATGGAGAGAGTCGGTGGTAAGTAATTCCAATCTGTAGTGAAGACGTGACATGATTATCTAACAATACAAATAGAGGGTTGATCCAAATCGGATTTTCTGGCAAAGAAATGAAGCAGCATTAAATCGTCCCATCTCTCGAATATCCGAACGACCCTCAACCGCTAATCGTCCCCCGTCATATATGTCTGATGATGGCATTGATTATGTAATCGAGGCAGCACCTCGTTCAACGGTTACGGGAGAAGACGTATTACCTCGACATCCAGCTGATCGATCGGAATGGCCTCGTATATCTAACTAACCATGTCTGGTGAACGGACATGAAAGAAAACACTACAAGAACGAGCCCTTGATGGGCATCATTCGAATTCTGTAAATGTGTGGGAAAATCAAATTTCACAATTTTGGACTGGGAGATATGGGGTTTTTGATTTGATCTGATTTGATCTGGGGCGTTTAGATGCACATACCTATGGAATATTGATAGCGTTTAGCATAGTGTTTGGAGTTTTTTTTTTCTTTTGTTTCTGTCTTTCTACTTTTTGTGGGTGGTATCTCTCGTGGCTCTTGAGTAGGTCATGGTTCTTTATGTATATTTGGTGGGAATGTGGGAAGGGTGTTGAAAATGGAGGGGAGATACAGATATAGTATAACAGTACTTGGAGGGGAGTGTGTGGTAGGAGTAGAGATTGGAAGTTTAGATATCAGTCTTGGCTTGGGTGCAGTGATGGTGGGTAGATGTGGAGATGGGGGAGATCATTGGATCGATTGGATCGATTGGATGAATGGATGGATGGATGGATGGATGGATAGAAGGATAGATGAGTGGAGATTCTAGATTCTGGAAGAGATGTGAACATAAAATATACCTATATACAACATCAGAAGTAACAAATAACAAGTAATAAATTTCGAAAGAGCCGCATCGTATTATTATAACGCGTGGGAGTTCGCATGGCATGCATGGGCAAGACGTCTTGCTCGGGTGTGTGGAGGTAGATTGATTGGATTGGCTGATTGTTGGTGCATATAAAGTAGGTGCCTAGAAGGTGTAGGTAAGGTAAGGTAAGGTACGAAAGGGGATGCGTTCATTTCTTTCTTCTGTGCTGAGGCTGTAGGATTGATGTCGTAAGGTAGATATATATCTAGTATATCGTAGCTATGAATGTGGTATGTAGGTATGATAGAAAGTTACATAGGAACTCTCGAGGTAAATGTCATCATCAATCTCGGATAATTGTAAATTTGTATATTTGTGATTACAGATCGGGATTTCTGTATCTGTCTATACCGGTACCTTCGGTACCTTACCTACCTACCTCGGTACGGAGGTCTATGTAAATTTCATGGGGTACAAGGACGAATTTGCTCAATGTGGCTTCAGAGCGTCTGGATCTGGATTCGTTCTTGTTATCTAGAAACTGGAAATCAATTGAGTATGGAGTATGATATGGAGTATGACATGGTAGAAAATTAAGATTGGGAAAAGGCGGCAAAGGGTAAAAGAGAGTCGAGGTTGGGGGCGGCGCAGCGAGACTTGCACTTGCACTGGGAGTTTACTAGGGAGGGAGGTAGCTGGGGAGAGGGTAGGTGTAGTAGAGATTCCTCCGCAAAAGCTTTGTAAGAGCGAGGGGGGTACGGTGGCCGGGTGGTAATTATGGGAAGGGTGATGGGTATAGAGGATGGGAAGAGTGTGGAGGATGTATCGTATTGTATCTTTGGGGGATGGAGACTTGGATTTGGATATTCTCGGTCGTCCCGGCTGGATTGAGCGCTTAATCAGTAGGCATTGGAAGATCAGAATTCGAGTTTCTTGGTATTAGTAATACTCTAGCATGGTTGTGAACTTGTCATGGTACCAAAGTTCTGTGTGTTCTAAATGATTACGGAAATCATTGAGGAAAATGCACTTTGATTGAATAGTTCTCTTTATCTCTTCTTTGTAACTCTGTGCCAAGTACTCTCTCTGTCTACCTAGGTAGTCTCTGGTGTGAGTGCATGGTTCGTTCTGTTAAACATACTCTAGAGTCGAGCCAAATACATCAACGACATTCAATCAATACGAGGGGGCTTTTGCTCACTTGAGACTCCCTCCCTCACTCATTCACCCACTACTCCGTGTTTGCCTGAAATACTAGGTAAAAAAAACTATCCTGACAAATCACTTATATCAATCAGCCAATATTTGGTATTCTATTACTCGAGATCAACAGGCGAATGGACAAAGTTGACATGAACTTCTGACTTCTTGGAATGTACCAGTAGGATACGATGAGATTCCATTCCAATGATTCGATGCTTTCCTCAATAGTAAATACCAAGTTGTTATTAGTTGGAAAGTATGTCCTCCTCTATCATAGCGTATAGTGTTATAGTATTGCGACCTAAGTAGTCCACGGGTGTACCGTACCGTACCGTACCCGTAAAATCATCAATTGTTAAAAACCAACCGATATTGATTGATTAACCCCCCCCCATTCCAAGTATTCAAAGTCACTCTCCGTTATTTTATCTATTTCAACCAATCAAATCTATCAATTTCCCCAATTTCCCATTCATTTCATTCCCACTAGTTCGTTTATCACAATTCACTCGTGTTTTCTTTGCCCTGCCCTGATCCTACCTACGAGCGTACCTACCCACCCTTAGACCACCCACCTTGGATTACCATTCATTCATTATTCGCCATTACATTTTCCATTGGGCGGTTAAGCTAAACTAAGTCGGGCACTAGTCGCCGTATCCTAATTTAGAAGCTAATCTCTTTCAAGCCTAGATCATTCTCAAGAATTAGGATCTTTGCTAAGCTAGAGTTTTCCAGGTTACAAAGGGACATCCTTTTTGAAGTTTTGCCTTCCGAAATCCCTCCACAAAATAAAAACCACATCACACACAATTCTGCAGTCTCTTTCGCGAAACGTTTGTATCACGGGAGGTAGAAGGAAGTAGGAAGTAGCTGTTGTTGAAGGAAAGGTTGATATATTTTTCCAAGAACGGGAATTTCAGAAGGAAAAACCAAAAGGAATTTTATTCTGTGAGTACTTGCTTATTTCCTTTCCTCTTTTTAATTCGTTGATGGTTGGATTTTGTTTTGGGAGGGGGGAGAATGGAAAGGGAGGAAAAGGGAACTACCTGAAAGGTCTGCGCCGGCTCTGGCTTTGGCTTTGTACCTCTTACGATCCTACGTCCTTAAGAGTTGAACAATGTCTTTTGGTTGTGGAGCAAACCAAAGAATAAGGTGGCACATCTACTTGATGATGCTCAAACCTATCCAACATCCGATCTTTCCATCCTCAATATTACGTACAACAACTATCCTTACCATATAAACAAACAAAGTCGTCGAAAGCATCTCAACGAAAGTACCACGATATCAATCTTATACTCAAAGGTTGCACAGCATTTGTACACCCTGCAGCCTGACGATGATGCTGGTCATGCAACTGCAACGTTCTTCTGGTGGATATTTCAATGCGAACTTACCTCATCGCCAAATATTCTTACAGCAACAATCACCAATATGCCGACTTCGACAGTTGAGGAATGGTTAAGATCAGATCGAGTAGATGAGTCACCGCATAGATGCAGGAGGATTGTTAAAGAATGGGAATCGGAGGATGGTGCCTTTGTTATTTGCCGTGCTGATGATGGAACACAACAGACACATAAATTAGTAGCCATGTCTTCATTATCTCGTCGTGCTTGCTACAAGTAAGTCCCTCCACTTTCTCTCGGACATCAAGGCATGCTTAGCTCTGGAACTTGTCTTCCTGGCGACATCCCAAAGAACTCAATACTTCTTTGGTTTTGTGCAACATTCTTGTTTCAAAGGGTAACACTAACATTGGTATTTTCAGGTGCGGAAACGTTGGTCATTATGCTGAAGTTTGCGCTTCTGCTGAACGCCTTTGCTACAATTGTGAGTACATATCAAAGAACCTTCGATAATGAGTAAGACTAATACTTTTGGTAATTAGGCAAGCAACCTGGTAAGCCTTCAGAAGCAAAGCCCAGCTTTTGTCATACTAATGCGACGTAGGACATGAATCGAATGGTTGCCCATTGCCAAGAACTACCGAGGCTAAGCAGTGCTACCACTGCCAAGGTTTAGGACACGTTCAAGCCGACTGTCCAACTTTGCGTATCAGCGGAGCTGGAACCACCGGTCGATGCTACAACTGCGGCATTCCTGGCCATTTGGCTAGAGCTTGCCCAAACCCAAACAACGGAATGCAAGGTCCTCCACGTGGACTTGGTGCTCCTCGTGGTGGATTTGGCGGTGGATTTGCTCCTCGCGGTGGATTTGCTGGCGGACCTCGCCCAGCCACTTGTTATAAGGTAAGCAATTTTCTCTCAGTTTGCCACATGTCCCGAATCTTCCGGTAGCATGTCATGTCGGCAACACTTCGGTCTAGGGCCTCGGTTACATTAAACTAACTCCTGATAGTGCGGTGGTCCAAACCACTTTGCCCGTGATTGCCAGGCTCAAGCCATGAAGTGCTATGCATGCGGAAGAACTGGACACAGCTCCCGTGAGTGCACTAGCCCCAACGGCGGTGTTAACAAGGCTGGAAAGACTTGTTATACTTGTGGAACCGAAGGTCACATTGCTCGTGACTGTCCATCAAAGGGACTCAATGATAACCTCGCTGGAGAGGGTGGTGCCGGCATAGTTAGCAACATGGAAGGTGCTTCAATCGCTCCTGTTGCAGCTCCTGTTGCATAGGTCCCTTTACTAGGGATGCCATTGTTCGATAGGCCTCGATGAACTATCGATCATTGCTGTTACACTGGTTCATCGTATTTTGTCTCTCATTTGTAATTTGGACAACATCAATTGATCCAAGGCCGTCTACTCATTTTCTCGGCGTGCGAAGATCGAACAGCATTATAAGCATTATATCAAAACCTTACGGATTGCTTCTTTTCGGCGCTTAGTCATTTCCCATGTTTCTTTTGATATGTTCAACAAAAAATTAAAAAAAGCATTTTTGCACGCGATATCCATTTCCTATACCCTTTACGAACTGGCAACCCGGTAAATACCTACAACATTACCTTTGACGACGTGGAACCATTATTTTTGTGGTTTTCATCTCACAAGATAGATTTCAAGATTTTTGGGCAACTTGCAAAGCACAAGCAAACAGGCGAAAAGTTCTTTTCTATCTTATTTTTAATGATGTGATGTTATGAACAAATACTGGGTTCAATCTCACATAAGATTTAATCACAAAGCAAGCAAGAGGCTGTGAGGCACGAATGGTTGGAGAGATGGTCTTTGTTGAAGGTGAATTTCAAACAACGATAAGAAATAAGTGATAAGATATTTAGTTGGACGGACGATGAACGATTTGAGGAGATCCCAAAGGAAAAGAACGAATTTGGGCTTGAGAGTACCTAGGCTGGACTGGGGGCTTAGGTCTAGATTGGTGGATTGAGGGACGTAAAGGAAAAGAAAGACTTTTGTTAATCAATCGTCGTTTGTTGACTTCTTCTTTGATGTGCTTAGGGATATTTTTGAACGAGGTGGGTGTGTGGAGATTCAGGGGAGGTGGAATAGGAATGGGAATTGAGTGATGCGATTGTTCAAAAATGAGTTTTGTAAAATTTGATGTGATGTGATGTGTGTGTGTGTGTGTGTGTGTGTGTGTGTGTGTGTGTGTGGTTTGGAGGGTAGATGAGATAGGGTGTGGATGGAGTGGAATGAAATGGAGTGGGTGAGTACCTATGAGTTGCTTATAATGTATATCGAAGTGTTTGTACTTCGAAGTTTTGAGTAATGGGTGTTGTGTTCATGTTTGCATAAGGGTATGATGAGAATATTAATAAGGAGGTAGGTGTAAGGAGCGTAGGAAATGGATGAAAGATTTGTTGATTGACTGATTGATTGGATTTTGATTGAATGGTTTGATGGTTTGATGGATAATAGGGATATTGATGAAAGGTTGGGAGGGATGCCAGGGGATGATGGGGGGCGATGGGAGGTGAGATGAGAAGTGAGAGGTGGTAGGAGGTGAGAGGTGGTGATGTTGAGATTGATGGGTTGGTGGATGAATGGATGAATGGATGAATGGGTGGATGGGTGGAGGCAGGGAGAGAAAGGGGAGAGGAGAGAGAGGTCTATTCATTTCTAATGTTTTTTTGATGGATAGTGGATAATGAATGAATGATTGAGATTTGAACTGGTCTGTCTGTCTGTCTGGGTTGCTGGGACTCGGGAAAATGGAACATGAAGATGGATTGATGATGGATTGTTTGGAGATATGTTGTATGATTAGATTCTAGACTTTGAGATTTTTTTAGATTTTTAATTTTCTATTTCTCTGTGTGTATAGATACTTAACATCACCTACCCCCCCTATCAAATCTCTGCAATGTATATCAAAATATCAAAATATCAAAATGCAAGATCAAACTCTGAACTAAGTTTAGCCGAGCTAAGTCCAAGACTTGAGTGTGAACACAAAGAAAAGTACCAATGAATCAATGAATGAATCAATGAATGAATCAACGAATTGATATCTTTGAGATTTATAAGTTGTGGGTTATACCTACTCGATACCCGTGGTTCCAGGTTATTTGAGAGATGGGGGATGGGGGATGGATATATCGATTGATTAATATCTGTGTTGTATTTAGTGTTTTGTACTTTCGAGGGAATGTTGAGATGGATGTACGAAAAGGATACGTAGGTTAGGAGGGGGATGGGTATGCTTTATGTAGAAGTCGGAGGGGAGTGGGTGATGGGTGGGTGTGTATACTGATTATTTCTATACTGTATGAATGTAGGTGAATAACTTCAATTCAATGGCTACTGTATTGAACGTGAGCAAAACCGACAGAGACTGGCTCTCTCGATTATTTAAGGCCTATTATTTGTACGATAGTCGGCTCTTTAGAGAGAATGCAATATAGACATTTAGGACTTGTGAATGTGTGGGAATATGTGGGTACTACATCTTTCGTATCCTTCTCAAACCAACATATAGGTTTGTGAATTGTATGGGAATTGTGTGGGGATTGTTTATATATTTATATATATGTCTATCTGCCGGTCTATCTATCGGTTATTATCAAGTCATTTAGGGTATTGTAATTGTAATCATAATCGTGACAGTGATAATGACAGTGACAGTGATAGTAACTAAGAAAAATAGAAAAATAGAAAAATAGAAAAGATGATTAGATGTCTTAGATGTCTTAGATACTAGGTTATTACAAAATATAATAAACGATAGATATAGATATGGAAATAGATATGGAAATAGATGAAGAATTAGATTGATAAACTATAAAGGATAAAGAAGAAGGAGTAAGAAGGATTAATGCTAACATGACATGAGTTATCAACATTAAAACTTGAGGAGTTGAAGAATAACAGATTTGAAAGAGAAGGGGAGAAGAAGGAGAAGGAGAAGGAGAAGGAGAAGGAGAAGATAAACGAAAAGGAGAAATCTAGAACACTTACGAGATGCAGAATAAATGCAAAGCTATATTAAAAAACTCACATCTCTCAGATTTAGATGTCTTTTCTGTATGAATATTTCGATAATGTGATATGATTTATGGAATAGGGAATGAGATTGAGACTCGCGCGCAGAATTATACGGGTGGAAGTATGTATATGAATAGTTATGTGAAATGCGATTGTTCTATCTTGGAATACTCAGATCATGTTTGGTCTCAAGTCTGGGAAGCTGGGGAGTCCCTATTCCCGTGTGTGATGTGTGGAATGAAAGAGAATGGAATTCTTAAAGATTGCTTCTGGCCTTGATGTGAAGATAAACGAATAAGAGGTTCTGTATGCGAATTTGAGGAAATAAACAGGGATTTATGTGGAAGTAGAGGTGGGTGATATGGGGAAGTGATCAATGAAGGTGGAAAATGCATAGATAGAAGATGGAATAACGAGAATCGATAAACGACAGATGAAGAGATTAAATCCTAAACACACGTTTGCAATAGGCAGTTGAACATATAGATACGAAGCTATGAGTGTAGATCGAGCTTCATATTAAAATATCTTTTATTATAACTTTATATCTTGTAATCCATGGACTCGAAAAGATTGGGGATGTTGTTTGAAAGTATCTATTCAGATTGATAGAGAAACTGACCTACAAAGAAGGTTATCGAAAACAGTTTCGATTCTATCTGTAGATGCCGTAGATGGAAATCCGAACAAGATTGATTGATTATAGATAGGAATAGTTGGTAGATGGAGAAGTGATGAGTATATGAAAACTTCAACTGATAGCTACTAGAATTTAGATTCAAGATTGAGGAGATACGTGCACATCCATAGGCAGAGGAGACTCTTCTTACATTGTTAAGGAATGTAATATTGAAGTGTAGGTAGCTGAACTGAATGTGATGACACCTATCGAGAGAATAGCAAAACTCCGTACTTGGATCGACTCGCAGACGAAATATCTCATGTATCTAGACAGGAAAGACTTTTGTCTCTTGTCCCATACTTATCTTCACACCGAGCAACCATCCAGCTCTGTTGCAGTACAGAAGTGTCAATAATCATCTACTTACTCGAACTAATTTGGGTTGAGATGATTGATTCAGTATTGGGTACGGGTAGGGTACCCCTGAGATGAATCACCAACGTTCCGGGAGATCCGAGGGGATCTACAGCCCTAGGAGAAAAATGCGGGGTGGATAGGGAGGTCTTTTGACTGGTGAGATATTAGATATGAAGACATGTCTAATCATCTTGAACGATTAATTCTACTAGGGAAAGAAGTTTGTCTTTCATGTTACTTGACAATCTGAAGTGACCCTCGATTCGAATATTCCATGCGTTACGAAACAATTTTAATCTTTGAACAAGCTGGCTTCTACAACTTGTAGATTTCTCATTGTGAGATGGTATAAATAGATTGAGAGATTTATTACTTGACCTATGAGATGAAATGAAATGCATATAAGTTAATGAATGTATGATTTTAATAGAAGAGTAGAGTTGATAATTGGGAAAAGGGAAAAGGGAAAAGGGAAGATTGGGGGAAAGTTGGGGAAAGATTGAATGCAGCTGCACCTATCTACCGATGGATGGATGGATGGATGGATGGATGGATAGATGGTATTTTGGACCCCACACCCAAGCCTGAGTAATATTCTCCGAGAGTATCTTTTGGGGGCGGACGGCTCATAGAATAATAGAGTACGGAGTATATCTAAAACCTATTAAGATGATCTACCGATCCACTGCAGGAGCATTAAAAGGGTGAAACAAATATTCATCAGATCAAAAACCGTTGGACGGCACAGTTGGAACTTTGGGGGAGAGAGGGGGATTCAATTGATTCTGATTGATTAGCAGAAGCTTTTGATATCATGTATGAGGATGATGTGTAAGAATAATTCAGAAGATGATTCTGATACAATATAGATATATACATACCTATGTAACATACCTACATACCTACATACCTACATACCTACTCACATGTTTTAAAACAATTCATATGTACCAGGTATTTTCCATTTTCCATTTTCCATTTTCCATTTTTCATAACCGAGTAGACAGACAGTGAACCACACTTTCGGAAATCGATGTCCCTAATAGCTCAGGTGTGCTCGGTTTATTGGGTCCACGGGTACAGTAGGTAGTTTGATCGATTGATTGATCGATTGATTGATTGATCCCTTGAAATTTGTGCCCCAATAATTGAACAGATGCTTTTAGTTTCACGCCATCTTCTAATTTATAGTTAGCATGTCAAACTCCAATGTATCCTCTGATGTGCATCTAGACATCAGAACCTTGGAAACAAGAAATGACAAACTGCAACGTCATGACATACTCTGGTATACATACTACCTACAGACCTAATAAGCACACACTGATCATTATCAATGCCATGGTCAATGATATCACGTGATCATACCGTGATTTCTCTTGAGTAGAATCATTCTCTTCCTACACTCAAGAGGATGATGCGCCTGCGTGAATGGGATCGAAAAGAATTGTATGTTGTATGCATATCTTCCAGATCATCCAAGGCCATATGAAATGGAAGGGCTGGTGATGATGGAAATCATGTCACACTTACACTTATTTTACATGCCACTTTTAGCAAGCGAAACTTGGATGGTGGTTTCGAATGATGGCTCATCGAGGGAGTGACTTATATCGAAGGTAAGATGTGAAAGATGCATATTTTGGACTGTAGAGGAGAGTAGAATCGTATGTAAGTTGATTATAGTTGTTGATTCCGTAGTATACCAACGTGAATTATAGTTGTTGCTTCCGTAAGATGAACGTCGGTGAAGGTACTCGAGTAGATACGGAGGTAGGAGGTAGGAGGTAGGAGATAGGTAG
Organism: Botrytis hyacinthi; assembly: GCA_004786245.1. Lineage (NCBI taxonomy): Eukaryota > Fungi > Ascomycota > Leotiomycetes > Helotiales > Sclerotiniaceae > Botrytis > Botrytis hyacinthi. The sequence goes on from PQXK01000010.1 coordinate 86,577, forward strand.
GTCGGTACTGACAAAAGATGAAATGATTTCTAGAATGAAATGCAGGTAAAGATATCTAGTACCTGTCTGCTATCTACAAGCTATCTACCATAAATACCAAAGAGCCAAGGAATCCTCATATACCTTTGAAGGGGCAGAACAACGAGATCATATAGCTTCTCTCAGATAGGTATTGCAATAACTAACTATACTAGGTACTCATACTCGTACTACTCATTAGGTAATCATTGATGGGCAAAGATACCAAGCAAGAAGAAAGGAAAGGAAAGGAAAGGAAAGGAAAGGATATGAAATGAAATCAAATGAAATCAAATGAAATGAAATGAAACGATTTCGAGGTTACTTATTATCACTTCACCGTATCATTACCTGCTACTGCTCCCCAGGGATTTTCAAAGTCTATTTGCAATCAACGAAAAGTACTCGTAGATACCGACGACCTAGATAATAGATAGATAAATATCTAGACACCTCCCTAGTACTGTAGCTAGATAGAAGATATAAAGTTCTCTCTACTCTGTACATACATACCGTACCTAGCTATCTATTACATGTGACAAAGCAGCATGAGGAGAGGAGTGTCAATTGATCTTATTACTTCCTCCTTTCCATCAATCCAAACATTTTCACTGGGTGATATATCAGATCATAAACTACCTGGCTACTTCTCATTTCACATAATCAAATCATCAAACCAAACTTCTCTTTCAAAACAAATAACATCATCTTTCTTGTTTGAAGTGAAGGGTGAAGGGTGAAGGGTGAAGGGTCAAGTAATCTTCTATATATCTTCCATCTCAAAAGCAGCATCAGTCGTAGGCTGAGACTAAGGCCACTTGTAGATTAGTCTACACAAACCCTTGATATGATTGGTTCTTATTCAAATCGTCCACTTTTTTCTCTCTTCTCTATCAAACCTTACCTCTCTGTCTCTCCTCTCTCTCTCCCCCCCCCCCTCTCCCAATTCTGCTACTCTTATATTTCCCTCTTCCCTCTTCCCTCTTCCCTCTTCACATTGTTCCGTGACAATTCGGAAGAGAATCGGGGATCAATTATCATCTGATTCGAAATCAACTAACTCATATAGTTATCTCTTTAATATCTTTACTTTTCCAATCCTATCCTGATCTATTACTTCTTCCTTTTTTCTTATTAATCTTCACTCTTCACTCCTTATTTATTTTTTGTGGCGAATCCTGGTTCGTTCAATTCTCTCCCCCCCTTCACGCTTTCTTCCAGCTCCGACCATTCAACCTTGAACACCAGAAAAATAAATAAAGAGAGAGAGAGAGAGAGAGAGTGTGTGTGTGTGTGTGTGTGAGCCAGAGAGAGAGCCAGAGAGTGAGAGTGAGGAAAGAAATATTAGAAACACTCCCGGTACCTAGAAAACGCACCTTCCTCTCGGAAAGTAGTTTACATCACGCCCTGCGTATTTTTCAGTCTCTTATTATTTGCAACACACCCCCCAGAAACCCACCTTGGAAACTTTATACAAATTACAACTACAAACTACAACCCATACATAAATCACTACCACTACCACTACCACCCCATTTCGATTAATTGAAAAGCCTCGTCCACGGTATCAATATCAGTTACCTTTAATAATTGCATGGTGAATATCTTCACTTGCGCAATCTCATCCCAAACAAGAGCTTTTCAATCTTCCTCTTCCTTCTGGTCCTTCTACAATATCCTTCAGACGCTATTGCTTCTCGCATCAAACAAGCCCCCGGAGTTTATCGCATTTGGCTTCCACTAAAAAAGGTTCCCCCCCCCCAAGACACAGACACAGATATCTCAGTTACACCAAAAATCACACCTTCACAACCCCATTCAATCTACATCAAACTGGCGCGCCACGTACAGTTCCAATAATATACAGGTGGGAATATTTCAAACGATAGTTTTCGGTCTCGTTCAATTCAAACCGTTCTGCCGTGCGACATTTCGCCTCACAACCGCTTCGCGTCAGAGAGCTGTGGCTGACGGACGGTTTTTCTTCTTCTACACGAGTGTTGGATTGTAACATCCACGCTCACCTTCACTTATCACTACTCGATCGCGTTCAGAGTCTGCGACGATGAATAACGTCAATATGTCTGGTATGCCAAATATGGGTGGTCCAGTTGGGACTGGTATCCCCATGATGAATAATGGGGTACCCGGTGGAGCTGCTCGACATCCTACGATGAAGGATGGTAACACTTTTAGCCCTCGATCGCAACTTAACACCTACATTTACGAATACTTTCTCAAGAGTGGCATGTTTGATTGCGCCAGAACAATGTTGAATGAACAAATTAACGTCCAGAAAGATAGCCCTAATCGGGGCGACGCGGAAGAGGGAGATGATTCTAAAGATGATATCGATTCAAAGAGGCCCAGTGATCTTCCTCTACCAAACCTTCCCAGGGAATCTCCTGAAAGTGGCTGATTTCTCTACGAATGGTTTTGCCTTTTCTGGGAAATGTTCAATGCTCAGCGAAGCATGGGGGAATCATCACGTCACGTTCTTGCCTATGTCACTCATACACAGGTATTTCAACCATTGGAGGTTCACTAGAAGCATTGACTAAATTTCTCGATAGCAAACGCGCCAAAAGGCAGAGCAACAGCAGGCTTCGCTTCGTGCTCTCAATCCAAATGGAATGCATCCTGGTGCAGCCTATGGTCGTATGAACCCAGCTATAATGCAAAATGAAATTGCACGACAAGCATTGATGAATGGGGGCAGAGGCAAACCGTGAGTAGCCATTTTTGCTTGTCGTACCAACGCTAATCAATCACTGCCACAGCACTCCACAGCAGATGCAGCAGATGCAGCAAATGCAACAGATGCAGAAACAACAAGCAATGCAGAGAGAACCTTCGGACGGCAACCATCCACAACGAGCTCAATCGCCAGGAGGATCTGCCGAGAACGCTCCATCCCCATCCAAGCGACCACGAATTGAAGGACCCGGATTCAATCAACAAGGTGGCATGGGACCTAATGGAAGAGGACAAACTACTGGAATTCCAGGCCAACAGGTGGGAGAAACCGCCCCCAGCAATACTGCTCAAGCAGCTCCTTTGCCACGTTCAAATGGTATCGATTCAAATCTGACAGCTCAGCAGTTCCAGGGTTTCCCAAATCAAAATCCACAAAAGAATCTTCAGGCATATCAGGCTGGCTTGTCACATCAGCAACAAAAGCAAATGCCTGGTGCAGCCGCTGGAGGCCCCCCCAACCAAGGATCGCCCATGATGACGCAAGGTGCTGATGTTAATGCAATGACTACTTATGGTTACGGCGCAGGTGAAATGGGTCAAAACGGTGTAAGGGGTGCTCCAGGTGGCCAACAAAGTGGCCAACAAGGTAACCATGCTTTACAAGACTATCAGATGCAGTTGATGTTGCTTGAGCAACAAAACAAAAAGAGACTAATGATGGCACGTCAAGAACAGGGTGCCGCTGAGGGCCAAGGAGGTCCCGGAGGACCTGGCATGGGACCCAATGGACCCAATTTCCCACAAGGAACCTCACCACAAAGTGGTCCTCGATCAGTGAACTCGCCAAACCCAAGCGAGCAGCAGATGAAGCGAGGAACACCTCACATGAATAACCCAGGCATTCCATCTCCCCTACCTGAAAGTCAAAATAGAGGATCGCCGGGCGCAATGAACTTCAACATGGGACAGCCTGGGCAAATGGATGCCGGCATGAACCCACAATTCTACAAGATGAACGATATGAATGGTAACATGATGCCAAATGGCATGCGACCCCCTAGTTCCCACCCAGGATTCCCACAAGGAATGTCACAGCAGCAAATGATGATGGCACGACAGCAAGCAGGCAACTGGCAGAATGGTCCAAACGGCGGTGCTCCCATGGTTGCCAACCCTTCCCAAGGACCCCCACAAGCTATGGGCACACCTCAACAACGAAATATGCCTCCACCAGCAGCTCCTGCTAACGCTGGCGCGAACGGACGAACACAGCCATCGTCCCCTCAGGGGAGCACTGCTGCACCTCCAACGCCTCAGCAATCGAATAAGGCAAACCCCAAGAAGAAGAATGAGACCAAGGAAACAAAAACAAAGGTAAATTTCTTAGCGTTTAATGGATTTTTTGGTAGAAATGTTGACATTGATAACAGCGGGCTACAAAGAAAGGATCCGCCGCAAACCTCAACGCTGGTGCTACACCCTCCGCCGACCCAACCCAAGAAGCCGCGACCCCCACCCCAGCGACCCCGATCACCCCGGTTCACACGAAGACTTTCAACAATGTTCCCAATCCAAACGGCGCTGTTCAGCCCGTCAACGGTCAACCTATGGCGACTGCCCCGAACGTTGGAGTTGCCTCGTCGCAGCCTGATCCTCTGAATGCATTCCCAATGAATGATCAACCGGTATGCCTATCACATGTCATTTTCTTCTGGGCTTCACTAATAAAACTTCAATAGTTTGATATGCTCGAGTTCAACAATCCCATGAATGGAAATTCGGATGTTCTTACCGACTTTGACTTTGATTCATTCTTGAATGATTCTACTGGTGGTGCAGATGACAATTATAACTTTGATCCTTATCTAGGAGAAAATGAAATATCCGAGACTGTTTGAAGCAATTCAGGTGCATAGGGTCAATTTTCCGGCGTTTTCGAGCATACTTTGGCGTTTATCGGATCATACCACTTCGAGCTTTCCTGGCGCATGGACTCTCAAATGTGAAAAAGAATCTGGAACTTCAGAAAGGATTAGAAAGGGGTGGTGGTTGTTGCAAGTGTTTAAAAAAAAAACTCCTTTTACATAAGACATGACACGATCGTGTGACGTTGGATAGGAATCAATGGAGGGGAGTGGTTTTCATTTTGTGTTTACGCTATTTATACTTTTGATCGGTCAAAGGACGTACTTAATTACTTGCCTCATATTATGACTCTCTCGGCATATTTTTACTGGGCAAAGTTATGAGATGGGAACTGGCGTTACTTTGTTTAAATGATTAGTCTATCTTGTCTATTATCCACCATATTTCTTTTGCGTTGGAAGGGATATTGGGATCTCTTGGGGAAAGGGAGGAATCCTGTGTATTTATCATTGATGGGTCCAGTTGTCTCTCTCTTTTATTACAGGGCGGGTTTTATTACTAGGAGACTCGAGAAGACGTTTGTTTATCTTCCAAAGCAAATTTGGAGTAAGACTATTAACATATTTGTTTATCAATGATTGAATGTTTTTTAGTAGAGTGATAATAGATTATATCTGAAGATGAAAGGAAGCATCAACTATTGACTTTTGACGCAATTTGTTTAAGGGTCATCTTAAGGGGCTCGGTAATGCAAAGGTTGTAGATTGATTGCTTAGGTGCAGCACGGATTATATTGGAGTAGTGGGGATGGTGGGTGGGTGGGTGAGTGGTATGCATGCATTGCAGTGCAGTGCAGTGCAGATTTTTTTTTAATGATTTTTGCCCACTCTTTTTTTTCGTTTGTTCGTTGTATACGCTTATTTGGCGGGAATCAAGTGTGCTGATTAGGAGATGTTATGTTAAGGTAAGGAGATGAAGGGATTGGAGGGATTGGGGGTTGGAAGTTGTTGCTTGGTTGTTTGTTTGTGATTTATGAAATTTGTAGGTGGTGTTGTTGGTGTAGTTGGTGTTGTTGGTATGGTTGGTATGGTGATAGATGGAAAATAGATGGGAGTGAGAGAATTAGGAGAATTGGGGGAATTGGGAGAGTTGGGGGAATGGATGGAGATGATTATTTTTTATCTTTGTGGATTGGTTTTTTGTTGGATTGGATTGGATTGGAGGTATAAACGGAGGTATGAGATGGAGGGTGGAAGATGGATGGGGGATGGAAATTCTAGATGTGGAGGGGTGAATTGGACTTGGGATGGGGATGGGGGTGGGGCTGGGGAGGAAAATTGGAGTTTTGGAGGGAGGAAGGGAGGAAGGGAGGAAGGGAGGAGGGGATATGTGGATATGTGGAGGAGGGGAATATTTGGATGGGCGTGTATTTGTTTTTGAGGGGAATGGAGGAAGAGGGGAGGGGAAAGGGGGTATGATGTCCTTTTGAATTTGGGGGGAATGAAGGGAATGAATGAGAAAACGGAAGGGTAGTGGGGGTTTGTTTGGGTTTGTTCTGTGTGTGTGAGAAAGTATAAGGGATGAGGAATAAGGGTAATGTTGTTTGGAATTAGACTGTGGATTTCCCGAGGGGATTTCATGTGTGGGATGAGGGTAAGAGATTGAATGGATTGGGAGGGAGTGGGATTGTAGGATTTTGAGAGAGGTATAGGGATGGAGAGATGGAAAGATGGTTGGTGGAAGGTCTAGATCTGGAGTGGGATGTTGGGAGGGCGGAGTGGTGTTTGCGGGATGGTATTATGGGAGAGGCGAGGAGAGATTTGGGAATCGACGAGGGAGGTTGGAGGATCAAAGAGAGAGGCAAAAGGAGAGGAAAAGCTTGAAGATGTCTGTAATGTGGAAGAGGTATGATGTTGTGGAGGTGAAAATGGGGGGTGATTTGGAAGATTGTGACATTGGAGGTTACGCGTTTTTGGGATAAAGATGGGGGGAGTCTGTCTTTAAATGTGAGTTTCTATTCTATTCTTTGTTTCTGGGACTTCTTGGAAACTCTGTTTCCGAATCGCGCTTTCGGAGTCTGGTGAAGGAAGGAAGGGGAGAGCAGAATATTCATATCTCTATGAGGTATTGGGTGGGCCAAGGGCTGAGGATACTATAATTGGATCCGGGGGAATAAAAGGTAGTGTATTAAAATGAATGTTCAAGTAAGTATATGGAATTTGGTAGGTGGTGGAATGGGTATCGCAGTGTTTGTGGAGTATGTGAGAGGGCTGAGACTTTCTGATATCTGTGCTGGTAACGCTATCATGGGAATGATTAGAGATTTTGTCTGAGCTGGGCTTGTTTGAAGAATAAAGTCATTACTACTGGGATGGTAGGAAAGCTGGCTTTGGTTTTGATTCTTGAAAGTCTGGAGTTTGACGCTGTATATTGACATACTCGAGTAGGAGATGGGTAGATTAAAGGTGCAGTGGTAAAGCTTGAGGAACGGTGCTTTCATTTCCCATTTGAAGTATCGACAAGAACCATGACAATATATCCCAACTATGCTAGTATCCCCAAGTACACATTCCCTCGTATAGAGATATCCCTTCTCAAATATATCCTCAACATTTCTTCCAGAACCTTATATCTTCATCCTCACCCCAACATTCCCCGCCAATCACGTGCTCAGTCCACAAGCTGACTAATCATCATCATCACCAAAAACTCCTCAATACCCAACTAGCATCAAAGAATATTCAAGCTCGCTCCGCAACAAGTTCTTCCTCTCAAACACACACCCCTCCAATCCACCCCCTCGGCGCACAGAAACAATTCAAAACACCTCACACACTCCACATCCAAACGATCTCAAAACTTCCACAACATGGCACCAAAAGCCCAACGTGTAGTCGTCGAGCGCGCCGGCCGTCGCCCCGCTCAACCAAAAGGTTATTTCGCAAGCACGTATACTGCGTTGACGGCGCCGGAGAACGCAAGTGTGGTTAGGAGTATTGGGGTTTTTGGCATTGCGGTTGCGTTCTTTTCGAGCAGTTGGAGCGAGTACCTTTTGCCGCCGTGAGTACTTTCTTTCTCTCTTTTTTTGGTGGGATGGGATGGGGAGAGGACTTGAGATGCGGATTGGGATTGGGATGTGGATTGGGCTAATAATTTGTGGTGTAGTTTGTAAAGAATGAAAGGCAATGGAGATGGAGAATGCTATGGGAATGAAATGTCGATATGCGGAATCGATAAGGGAAAGGCAGGAGAGATGATGATGAGGGGGGATACCTTTAATGACGACAACAATGTACAATGGATTAGGTCGCAGATGAAAATACAGCAGTCGGTGGAAGAAATGTATGATAGGATAGGTGTATGAAGGACGGATATGAAAACGATGGGATATGATATCGCGAGGATGATTCAGAAAACTCGGAATGTGTATACATCGGGATGGAAATGAGGCGTTGATACTTATTATGAATGGATCTCTACTTCCTCTATTCAATATTTCTGGGTGCGGTTGTGATTTGTAATTGGAGTGTCTTGTGGGATGTGCTTGTGATGTGGTTGTGGTTTGGTTGGGTGAGTGGGTTAGGTGCGATTGTTTTCACGAATGAGGGAAGGGTGGAAGTGGTGATATAAGTCTATGGGGTGAGTAACGCTGAAAGTCTGGAACTGGTTTATATTGGGATGGGATTCATAGGGTCATGGGAGCAAGTGCTTTTGTTAACCCCAAGTCTGAGAAATCCAGACAACCCTTGTGACATAATGGGAAGGGCACTTAATAGCTTTACATATCATATCTCTTGTGATTCATCTTACATATCCCCATGCTGTCTATCATAATCCTACGAATTTGAAGCACAAGCATAAATCATCGAGCTCGTCGTGGAAACAATCATGAGTAAGGTTTTCGACCAGGCTCAAGGCCAGCACTCTGATTCCATATACGAAGCATCCAAATCCGGCACTCTTCCCGCCCACAAACCATTCGAAAACTCACTACACATAATAGACCAACTTGCTCACAAAATCCTTTTCCATCATCCCAAGTACTCAATCGCGCTCGACATATCTCGCTCTACTTTATCATCAAAACTTGAGTAGAGTGGGTAGCTACCCATTAAGTATGTTTTGAACCACTTACTCACCTCTTCAAACTTTATCTCCATTCAATCTCATTCTCTCCAATCTCATTCTCTCCAATCTCATTCTCTCCAATCTCATTCTCTCCAATCTCATTCTCTCCAATCTCATTCTCTTCTCTCCAATCTCATTCTCTCTAGTCTCATCCTATTCCATCCCATCCCATTCCATCTTACCTCCAACCTCCACCCCACCATCCTAGTCCACCACATCCGCATCACCACCACGCACACCAACCGAGTATAATATCAAATAAATACTTCTCCAACCTTCCATACATCCCATCTCATCTCACATCTCATCCCGCATCACCCAATCCACACCCCCGTCCTATAAGTGCGAAACCGAAACCGAACCTGAATCTGCAATACAAATCATATAAAATTGCACACACACACACAGCAATACACCCACCACCCAATATCTAATCGGAAACGCATGCATTGGATACCCATTGATGCTCGCTTCCGAGGTCATTGATGAAAGAAAAAAACAAAACAAAAAAAATAGAAATAGAAAGAAGTTTTATGTTGATTACCTACCCACCTATCCGCCTACCAAGCCATCCAGCCCACGAAAGAATACATTTCTCACTCTCTTTCCAATCGAGTCCAAGTCCCAGTCCAAGCCCAAGTCCATAAACAGCTACCCATCGAAAAGTACTCTTCAACTCTCCAACCCATAAAGAAGAAGGGAGTCCTCACACTCAACAAAGAATCTGTCTGTAAATAGCCAGACCCAGACCCAGACCCAGATCTCTTGTATATATACACCTAGATAGACAAGTATATAATCTTCCGTATAATCTCACAAACAAACAAAAAAGCAAGAATATCACATCACAATAACCAGCCAACCAACTGACTGACCAATTGACTCACACGCACTATCCATCCGTTTTAAATTAGCGAGCCTCCCCAACCCACTTCAGTAATCCTCTATACTATATCTATATTGCTTCACATCCATACATCCTCAATTTCCCCTCTCCTTTCACCCTCACATGATACCTATCTCAGTAGGTGCTTCATCACTTTCACTTTCACCGTCACATTCAAATTCATGATCATATTCACCCGCTCAAACCCATGCCCAAATGTAGCTTTCAAAGTGAAACTTTTGCTCTTCTCATTTCATTTCATTTCATTCCGCTTCAATTCGCTACATAAATCTCATTCTCCATGCCTTTCGTATTTCATCTCCTCCCTCCCCATTCTACACCCATCTCTCCACCCCCAAATTTCACAAATGTTGATAATTCAACCTTTCCAAAAGGCGAACCATCAATCCTATCATCCTATCGTGTCAACGATTTATTCTCCCTCCATCAATCCATCCATATCTGTCTCCCATTCAAGTAACTTTCTTCAACTATCGAGAGGGTATGCGTGACGCCGATATGCGTTGTAAAGAAAAAGAAAAAAAGGAAAAGAATGTTGATGTTACTTTGTTTCCCCAATCCGTCCCGCCAACCTCGCCCATTCCAATCTTTCAATCCATCCCCAAGCCGACCTAAATTCCCTTCCATTTCCCTATCAAAGCGACCCACATCCCACCACCCAATTCCCACCATATGCACACCACACGAGAATTAGAACGGGGTATATTATATAGATATCTGAAATTGTATGCATCTTTCAACGTCCCGGCGGATAGTCATTGGTATCGAGCCAGCAACGAAGAATTGCACGAAAAAATTAGACAAAAAGAAGAAATGTGAAGTGAAGTAGTGAAAAGAAAAAAGATTCGATGTGTTTCTTTGTGTTCGTCCATCAGTCGTAATCAATCGAATGCGTGCGAACATCTCAATCATCATTGTTCGTGCAGCCTCCGAAGTACCACCTTAAGCAGTTTGTGGTTCTGCAACATCGGTATCTGGCGAATAGGTATTGCTTATGCCCGCATTTTCCGGTACATGATTAGTCCTTGTATTCGCACTCTCTCGTTTCGAAACCCCAGAAACGCCACTATCACCCTCGTCGCGATCGAAGGTGATGCCATGTATATTTAGACCATGCTTATCGCTTGCCGGAGTCTTCAGAGTCTCCTCTTCGACCTTTTCATCAAGGTTCATAAGTGCTGGAGGACGGTGTCGCATCTGTCGGGCTTTTGCAAGAGAGATAGTCTTTTGTTGATAAGTTGTAGTTATAGGTTTGGAATCGTCTCGGTCAATGGTAGCTTTCATTAGTGCGGCCATCCATAATCTACCCTGTTTGATATTGGGCACTGCGAAGTAGTGCACAGTAGGTTTGGTGAAGTTGACAGCTCTGGAAAGACCAGCTCGTGGTGGAACGAGTTTGAAAATGAACATAGAATCTCCGCCACTTTTGCTTAACGTGGATTCTGGTTCGGCATCTGCCTCCGCTGATGCAATAGTTCCTTGTGCATTAATAGGACTTGTAGGGCTGTTCGTTGCACCGGTGAGAGTGGCATGAAGACCAGTAAGGCGATCAGTGTCGGCTGGCAAGACTCGATGGAATGAAATATCGATCAGTCCTTTCTCTTGATCATCGGTCTCGGAGTAGTAATATGACAGCCGGCGGCCCTTCAACACAAAAAGTCTAGGCTTCCATGTTGTCATAAGATTTGAACTTTTCTTCTTCATCCATCCACTGTAATCTGCACCGACCATCTGTTCCTGAGGCGTTTTCTTTTCGAGCCCCCGCGTATAGGCACTAGTTTCCTTCTTGGACTTCTTTCTCGATGCTTTCGGATTAATCATAGCCGTCTTATCATCTGCAGGATCAAGTTCAAAGCTTGGGCCAGCTGAAGGTGTGCTCGAACCAGTTCTTGAAGGCGATTGAAGCGGGGATTCTTTTGTTGAGGATGATACCGTGTCTGTTGGTGAAGTAATACGGGATTTCTCACGGCCGGTGACAGCATCAGATATTGCGCGCATGCTGAAATGGCTAGAGGATCCTGTTGGTTTAACAGGTAACAGCCGATCGTTAGGGTAATTTTGTTGGAGACTTGGTGATTTGGGCGACATTATACTATCCATAGATCTTTCTGGTTGAAGTCTGGTAACGAGTGGGAAATCGTCCTTCGGGGGTGGTACTGGTCGAGGAGGTGAATTGACGGAACTTTCAGAGGGAGTTCTTCGACGACCATTCACAGATAAGCCGTAATATTTTTGTGCCGCGGTAGGTGGTGTCGTCTCTCTCACTGAATCGACGCTACCAAATCTTGAATGTCTTGAATTTGTTGTGGCAGTCCTTAATCTTTGCTCATCAGTGTAACTAGAATTTCTAGAGTGTCCAGCTGTGCTACCTCTCTTACGTAGCACGTTCCTCTGCCGACCTTCCAATTCACCACCCGAGAAATATCCTCGATCAATATCTAAATTAGTTGAGGGGGCTATAATTTCAGATGGCTGATCAGCAGATCCCTTGGTGGTAATCTCCGTGAGACCAGCCGACGATAACGGGCGATTCGAAGATAAAGGTCGCTGGGACATGGCGGATGTCGCATCACCAAGTGACCAATCTTTGTTAAATGAGGCTTGTTTCCGGTGTGAAGATACACCTTGGGGTTTATCTGCTGCGATTGCACTCATGAGTGAATTAGTGGTACTGAATTCACCAACCGAACTTTGTCTAGAGTGATGTAAATCTCTGATTGATGCAGCGGAAGGTCTCTTTTCCCCTGGAACTCTGGGACTGCCTCGCGGGGTTTTGGGAGATATTGGAGATGAGGTTGTGACAGAGTCGTTTCTTGAGGGACGCCGATGAGATTGCCGAGTGTTATTTGATGATGACCCAGGCCGGTTACTCAGACTGAGGTTTCTTGGTAGCATTGTTGATGAAGCACCACTACGAATGCGGCGGCCGCCATCCTCAGAGCCAATTTCACTACCAGCATATGTACCAGTGTTCCTTCTTGTTGGCGCTTCACCATTTACTTCGTCTTGGAGGGCTTTTATTTTTTGCCATGTTTTGAGTCTTCGTCCAACAGAACCTAATTCAAATTCCTTTAAGAAAACCGATGTTTGGTCCATGCCCAAAAGCACATCCCCGGTGATTTCTTGATCTCGAAACACTTCACAGTGCTTCTTATCAACTCCTACAGTAAACAAGTATTCTGCGACTTGCTCGGGTGTCCATATATTAACCTCATCAAGCGTGTGTATGTCTTCCTCTTCTTCATCCGTTTCCTCACCATTGATATATGACATTCTCGCATCATTGTGATGGCTACTATATTCGCTCCCCGAGTCATTGATCGATTTCGGTACAGAACCAACGATATGGTTCATATCTATTATGTGCTCATCAATCACACTCAAAGTTTCGTTCATGACTGGACTATCCTGACCGTGGACATGAGATTTCGCAGCCGAACTCGCACTCACTGCACTCAGTGGTGATATTATTTTGGGGGTAATGCTTGTTGGAGATTCAATTGAGGTTGGAGATGAGGATAATCGACCTGCAGACAGGATATCTGGAATGTTCCCTGCAGTCTCGGGCAGAGCTGTCGTCTCACCAGAAGGACTCTGCGCAATAGTTTGAAGAGGCTTTTGAAGGGATGGTTGAGGCAGCGGATTTTGCAGAACTCCGGGTTGAGACATCAAAGTTGTCGAAAAATTTGGATGGGAAGGGTTTCCACGAGGAGCTAATCGGGTATAGACTTTTAATGATATATCAGTTTCGATACCCAATGCGACATCAATTCCTTTGTGGGAAGCTTACCTTCTGGGAATAAACCACTCGACCCGTTTACCAAACTCCTCCCGAGGTACCATCCATCCCCAAATTCATCATCTCTCTCTATTAATTCGACCCGATCTCCTTTGGATAAGCTGAGCTCATCAGAACTGCGGGCAGAAAAATCATCTAATTTAAACATTAGCGGCAGAACTCCCTTACATGACGATTTATTGGAGCAATTTTGTATGCGTCTTCCACCTCCATCATACTTCCATTCCCCATGATAACCAAGGTAGATATAACTTACGAATTACAATCAAAGTTGAACCAGGCTCTGGTCGCATTGCATCTGGTCGATGATTGGACTCCATTGTCCTTGGGGGTTCCATCTTGTTCAATTCTCTCTATCCTGCTCTTTTCAATAATTTCTTGTCCTCCCAAGGGTCCTCTACTATTTACAAAATAACCATCGGAACTTGTTTGTGGTATGGATCTTTTGAGTTGATATATGCTTATTGAAACCCGATTGTAGTCGCAGAACGATCGTCTGAAAATTGAAGGATGGTTGACTCGAATTTTATTTGCAGAAGTGTGTTTTCGGGTTGCATTAACAACAACAAACGTGAATTTGTTGTCGCAACATGAGTAGTAGGTATAGTACAACCAGTGATAGGTTTAGCTGGATGGATGTTTGGTGCACCACAATGTGCAAAGCACAGGAATGGATAGAGGATAAAGTCCTGATGAAGTGGATTGGAGGTGTCTTTGAATCAGGGGGACATCATTGAGTCGTGCAATATAAAATAGAAATTGACGTTATGGGTGGGTGAGTGAGTGAGTGAGTGAGTGAGTGGGTGGATGAATGTTATCTGGAGTGAAGTAAGGTAAGGTAAGGTATGAGTGAGTGGGTTGAGTGAGTTGAGTGAGTTGAGTGAGTGAAGAGAAGTGTGATAATGATAATAAAAATAATGGAGAATTGAGTGGTGGTAGTGGGAGGGGAGGGGATTGAAAGTTGAGATTGAGATTGGAGATTGGAGAGTTGAGAGTTGTCGGCGTATCGCAATGCAAAGGGTACCTGGTAATGTATGTGCTTCGTAGCTACTAGCTGGCTATATAATATATATCAAGGGCCTATAGTTAGTTATATCATATCAAATTTCTATAAGTTTATGGTTTTTTTTTTAGTTTAGCAAGTGGAGTATGATTTAAGTGAGTTTTGGGGATTAGATTTGGATTCGTTGAAATATTGGTCTGTGAGGGCAAGGGAACTTAGTGAAGGAAGTCTAAAAAAAGGAAGAAAAAGTATGGGTAATTGGGCTCGGCCTTTGACTTTCAGCTGTAGAGCATTGGATTATGAATACGATACGTAGTAAGTACTGGGTAGAATCGTGAATACTAGGTAGGTGATAGGTAAGTGAAGTACCTCGAGACTCGAGAGTGCTCACTGCTTTGGGAAAGTGGGTGACAACCTGGAAGTGTATGGTACATAATACATAATACATAATACATCCTAGGTACACACTACAAAGTAAGATTCTTGCAAGGTATCTAGGAGCTTAGGGAGGATACACGGAGTAGCGCTACGGAGCAAGAATGCATGGTTGGAGAAAGAGCTGGCTTAGCCGCACCTCAGTTGCTTAGTTTCATATCCACCATATCATACATCTCCAATGACAGAATCCAATTGGTGGCGGGTGTGTGTTATATATCCATCACTCTCATCATCACCCATGCGTCTATGGGTAGTTTTGCTTCTTGGGAATTACCCGCTATGTACGGAGGGAGTACTCTGGACTGGAGTCTGTAAGGTTACACACTCTATCTCTAGGTTTTCTCTGGTTCTCTCTATCGACCCACCTAGTACGTACTTGGGACACATCTTGATTTGTATCTTGATTTGTATCTTGATTTGTAGAGGCTATTCGTAGAAGCTAAAGCCAAGGTATGGAAGGCAACCTGTACTCTGGAGTCTGTACAATTCAATTGATCATGATCCTTACCCACAATCTTTGCCGCTTACAACAACCAACCGGAGATCTATAAATATGAGTTCTTCATAATCCTTGGACGGGAATTGTGATCCCACTTCCCGGTAGGTAGTCTCGAAAGAAAGCCATTGCGTTGCCACCAATATTCGACTTTTGAAGTTATGATATGGTAGATACCACGTGGATGTCAAATACTTCTTGGACTTCTTGTGGGTAGAAAGATCCTTCATCTGTTATGATACGAGTACTCATTATAGTTATGAGTGATTCATTCAATCCAGAATCCATGTTTCTTCAAAGTTCTCAACGCAAGCCTCCAATACGTCGTAGTCACGAGGGAACACTATACTATATCCTATCTCCGCTGTAGTCGTGCCACCAATATATCCAGAAAGGATTATAGCCACATGACCAAATCACTTCTTATGGCCTTTTCATTGTTCGCAATGTGAATGCTACATAATATCATATCAATTATGCATGTAAGAGTGTACAGCATTACTATCTACATATGAAGTAACACTAAGTAATAAGCAATGGAAGCAGGCTAGAAAGAGGTGAGCGGGTTATATATTGTTTATATGAGATGAATACTCTTGTTACATAGGTAGGTGCTGTAATAATCTTGAAAGTCTGTGGAGTCTTTAAAGTGTGTAAAGTGTGTAAAGTCTGTTGTAATGTTGTAATGTTGTAATGTTGTAATATCTGTTTGTAGCCCCTCATTCCCCCTCAACCCCTCATGTAATGAACTCATCATTGCGTGAATCTTGACGCTTTTCAAGAGGAATTATATTACTATGGAAATGACTACTATGTAACTAGGTAGACATTCTATCCTTGTGTGTTTCTGTCCTTTTGTCTTTCTGTCCTGTCCTTTTGTCCTTCTTCTGTCCTCCTATTCTTCAACCGTCTTGTCCTTCTGTTCACATCATCTAACCAGTACACCTAAATACCTAAATACCTAAATACCTAAATACCTAAATACAAAATACAAAATACAAAATACAAAATACAAAATACAAAATACAAAATACAAAATACAAAAACCATGCTTCAATAAACTCACCTACTGATTGATGATATTTCATCCTATTCGATATATTCCTGACCTCTAAATGTTATAATAGATTCATCTCATCCTCATTGGTTATTATCGAGTTCGACCTTGCAGAGTTTATCCATTCACCTTTGAGGTTGTTTGTTATCGATACGTACCGCCTTCTCGATACTGATACTGAACCTCATCAAACATACATTCATCGACCTCGACTTGTCTCCCTCACACCACAACAACTTTGGATAAGCAACCTCGTCAATTTACTTTGAATTCTGTTGTCATATTTCCTGTTATGATTTAATTCCTTCATATAGTCAAAGAAAGAAGGAAAGCAAATATCACATGTCCCTTACGGCAATCCTTGTTCAGAACATCTCATCTCACATACGATAGTATGGTATAAGACAGGGCTCGATTCCGTTTTCTTTTTCCACAAAACGAACCTCGCAAGATCTGGAACAGAGGGCGCGGACGTGGGTGAAGGTAAAGGCGAGGGATTGAGGAGAAAACATTCGATACACCTTCATACACGAAAGGTCTCTAATGCTTTTCAAATCCACCTTGAATTGTGACCAAACCGGATTCAATGAATTCTCGACAACGTCGAACTTGAGACATGCGCCGACCGCCCGATAAAGAGGGCAATTCTGCCATGACCGAACGAGATGTTGTCTCCTCCAATGCCACATTAAACGCCTTTTTGGGCGGGTCTCGACAAAAATCTTGGATGATCGCAGGAGGGGCACCAGTTCGACCGACTCCACGACGTCCTAGCATCACTAAACCGTCAGATCAGAGCAATGCGAATAATCCTCAAAGGTACGCTACATCTAATTCACTGACGGAACACCACACACTCGAGCACAAAAGTATTGTATCAAGTGGTTGGCGCAAGAGGCTACTTATTCATAGATAGATATGGACGGGTATCCCGTGGGCTTCACACTTATTAGAAGTTCGCATCATCGCCATGGGCCAGGTATCCTGGCCCTATTTCCAGATGTTGTTTGCGACCCTTGAGTGCCTGCTTGTATCAGGCACACATCACAAACAAAGCTCCATTCAATGATTTGAGGCTAATTACTGTAATCTGCAGAACCTCGGCCACTACTTTACTTTCGCCAGTAACAAGCAACGAATCATCGAGTCCCAAACTGGCGCAAAATCCTGTCCCTCTTCAAAACACACACACCGCCTCCTTCTCCGGCACGCATGGTTCTTCGAGAGTGAATGCCACAATCGCAACAAGCCAAGCTCTGCAAGAAGCATGTATTACACCTTCAAATCCAAACATTGCCCAGCCTCGAGTTCTCCCTGACGTAGCGAGAGGCGAACCCGACGAATCTTGCACAGTGACAATATCTGCAAGGCCTCCTCTGTCGGAAGAGATTTCTCAACTGCAGAGCTCAGCTGACATCACTTCGACTGGAAACCCATCCCGGGATTCGCTGCCCAAGTCCTCTTCAGACCCAAATATAAGCAGTCGGGTACCATCTGTTACCAAAAGAAATTCAGAAATATTACCAGCAGTCCAAGGTCAAGTGGATCAAACAATGCTTTCTTCTCATGCGCAGCGTTCTCAACGGCAGCCATCATTTCGCCCTACCATGCCTTCTTTGAAACCCCGTGCTGAAATGGTAAAGAGGTATATCGAACGATATGGAGGTATGGCCAGCTTGAATTCTGCGCTTGAAAAGCCAAGATTCAGTTTGATGGAAACTGCCTGCAAGTCTGATGATGCCCATTATGTTGCAACACATCAGCTGTTTTGTGTGTGGGATACAAGCCGTAAAGATATTACAGGCATAACTGAGCTTCCAGACTCAGTGACTTTAACTCATGCGTTTCGGATACTTGGTCAGCTGATACGAGATAATGAAGGCATGGCACCGAATCACCTTCGATGGTTCGCTAATTTTCCAAGTCCATTTGCTGATTTGATGAAAAATTCCGAGCCATATCGGCGAATCGTTCAAGAAGTCGGCACATTTCTGTCAAAGTTAGTTTCTAATTGGTCGGAACTAACGAGGATATGTACTAGCAGAGGTCACCCGCCGCTAGTCGATGAATTGATTAATGAATTAGGGCTATTATCACCGACTTTACAGAATATTGTATTCACTGCGACTAGACGCAATCTTAATATTGTGGATGATGAATATGGCAATGAAATGGAAAGAGTGTTTGAGCAAGATAGAACCGGACATAGAGAACTTGCTGCTCGATATAATACTTCTCGACCACCCTCGGAAAAGGATATTCAAGAGAGAACTAAAACCATAGTACAAAAGTATATGATGATATCATTGAAAGCGCGCCAGAAGATGATGACAAATATTGCTCCGCAACCTTCAACAGCAGCACCAGCGAATCCCTCGAGCATCGGCCAAACCTCAAGTATTTCAAATGGTTCATACCCTCATCTAATGGGATCGAGTTTCAATCCCAATCAGAATCTTCCTCAGAAAAATCATGCTCAGAATCGTCAAACTGGTCAAACTTTAAGTCAAATTCGAACCTCGTTCACTAGACCTTCATCACCTTTAATGATGGCAAGTGCGACCGGTAGTCATCAAAGTATCACACCACGTACAGGTGTAGATACACCTGGTGCAATTCCCATACAAGCCTTATCCATGGGGTCGCCAGTCCAACAAGGATTTCAGTATTCGTCACCTATCATGCGTGGTAATGGCCCTCAATTCCCGCCATCGGTTTTGCAGGGTAATGGTCCTCAATCACCAAGCATAGGACAAAATCAGGGACTTCCTCAAGGCCAATATAATTTTGACCCAAGATTCGACATTAGACAACACCAGCATTATCCACAACCATATATGCAACAGGCGAATGTCCCAGCACAGTATGGCCCAAATAGTACCCAACAAATGAGTTCTCAACAACTGCAACAAACTCAACTGCATCAGCAGCATCTACAACATCAACAGCAGCAGCAATATTGGTTACAGCATCAAATGTCTCAACAGCAGCAAGCCCCACATCAAGCTTTAGCACTGCAGCGTCAAGCTCATCCGAGAAGAGATGGCCATCCAATCAATGGTCAGCAAGTCTTATCAAGAAATGCTAGCAGAAATAGTACCAGAAATAATAGCGTTTCCGGCGAGCATATGTCTCCGTTGGTGAGTGGTTCTATCTATGTTCGAAATAATCCTCAAGGGAACCAAGGACCTCCGCACACAAGGCCGATGACCATTGAAGAGCAAGAGTGCATACAATATAGAAACATGCCTGATCCTATGAAAAGATCTTTCATTCCTCCCCTTGGTTTTATACATCCCCAAGGAATTCCAGATCCAGATATGAAAGCTCTTCATCAAGCGAATCTTCGCAGTCCTCGCCTTGTTACTATCGATACCTCTAACCTTGGGTGTGATGGCGTCTCTCGCAGATTTTATCAATTTGTGAAGGATTTTCCTATGGCTCCAACGAAGATCCCCTTCGAATCCTCACTCAACAGATTAGAGTTTCAGATCTCTGCCGATGTATTGACGCGCATTTCTCGTGATAAATTGGTTGCCAAAGATTGTCTAATGGTTCGAGAAGTCAAATCGCAATCTCTTCAATTTCGACTGAGATGTGTATCAGCTGTCGCAGATGCAAATGAAATCCCAGTCTCGAGATGGGTTGTTTCGGATACGGTGTGGCCCGAAATGATCTTCATGGATATCAATAGCCACGAGTTAGAGGCTAGACGCAAATGGCACCATGGGAGAGATCTTCCAATCGATATCACGCCTTATGTAAATTCTGGAACCAACGAGATTACAATATCGATGCCCAAGTTACCTACAACAACTAAAGAAAAGGAATATTTTCTGGCTGTGGAAGAGATTGAGATTTTACAGCACAATGAAATTATGGACAGGTGTAAAGAACAAAGCATCCCTGCAGCAACGGTCGTTGAAGAGATTAAAAAGAAGCTTGCAGGCCCGACAGAGGATGACGATGAACTTTCGATAGTAGTCACTGATCTTTCCATTGGTCTTACCGATCCTTTTACCTCGACAATCTTTGAAATTCCCGTTCGCGGTAAGAATTGTTTGCATCGGGAATGTTTTGATCTCGCAACTTTCCTGTCGACACGCCCAAGCAAGCCGAAACGACCAGATCAACCTTGTATGGTTGACGTTTGGAAGTGTCCGCTGTGCTCTGAGGATGCGCGTCCCCACAGCCTCCGGTACGATGAATTCCTAGCTTCTGTGAGAGACAAACTACAGGAACAAGATAAGCTTGACGTGAAAACCATTCTAGTCGCGGCGGATGGTACTTGGCGTCCAAAGATGGAGTCGCAGCCTTCACATAAACGAAAGTCAACCACTGATGACGATGACGACGATTTGATAGATGAAAAAAGGCCAAGAAAGAAATCAACAAATGACGTTAAGCATGCCGAGGTAGAGATAATTGAATTGGACGATGATTAAACTTTTCTTTGCTTGATTTTCGTTACGATCACACATGAATACACGAGCACAATGCGGCGTGGAGTTTTGCAAAATTGACCAGCTGTTTTTTGGGTTGGATGGGATTAGCTACTTTGCATAGGTGCTTATTAGCGGGGTTGATTTTAGGGAAAATGGATCGAGGGCGAGCACAACCAATCGTTTGGCGTACATTAATTTTTGCTACTTCTTCATGTTACGGCGTTCTCAACTTATTTCGGAAATCTCACAACATGGCTTTGGCGTACGAATGATCCGTTGAACGCGACTGCGTAAGGTGTGGTTTTCTTAGCATGCGAGAACATGGCATGGAAGCATGGCATATGGTAGGGCATGGTTTTTTTTAATTTTCATGGTGGAAAAATACCCCTAGATCATGAGTATCATGAAATATGAATGGATGATCAGGGATTGGTCTAATTGATTGCACCGGGTAATAGACTACTAGGTCTAGAATGGGTGAATGGATGGAATGTGTACATTGTAATAATGAGCTGAGATATTTGGCTGCAAGACTTGGGATGCATTCATGTGAAGTAATTACAATAAATGAGAATTGAATTTGTGAATTTGATATATTGGAATGGAAATGGTGGGATGAGTTGGGGTGAGGTGGCGAGAAAGTGATGATTCTAATTTTTTTGATTTTTGGTCTCTTTTGACTCTAGTATTGGTATTGGTATTGGCGAGAGATTAGGGGGTTTGATGGGTGTGCGGACTTGTATGGTTTAGCTTACTGCTTACTGCTTACTGCTAGGTAGGGAGGTTACTGTACGATACATGGGTAAGTAAGTAGTAGTAAGTAAGTAGTATTCTTTCATTCTTTTCATCCTATTGGGGTTTTGGGTACTGGGTACTGGGTATGTAAAGGAAAGGGGGAGGGGATTGTGTAGATAGGTCGACGTATATATATATATATATGTATCTGAATGGATTTGTTTTTGCGATTCTGCTGTTTTGCTGTTTTGCTGTTTTGAGTGCTGGAGGAGGGGGATGTGGAGGGAGATGTTATGTACGTAGTAGGTCGTAGGTAGTGGGTACATGGTAGGTAGGTGTCTCTTTTCTTCTCCTTTCTCCTTTCTGCTTTCTGGGTGGAATTAAACAGGATAGGTGGGATAAAGTAAGTATGATGACTTCAAAGGTAAATAAATGTAAACATAAAGCAAGTCCATTCGTGTCTAATGAGGGAGAAAGGAAAGAAGGAAGGAGAATCTCTCGACGCCCAAGTAATGGACCAGGCAAGAGCAAAAGAGAAAATGGATGGAAGGGGAAGGGAAAGGGAAAGGGAAAGGGAAAGGGAAAGGAAAGGAGATACGAGGAGATCATTGGAATTTCTGATTGGTGGCGACTGCTTGCTCAGTATCACAAACCATTCAACGAAATCGACGTCGATATCCAGCAGGTCCTAAACTTTACTATTCAAAATCACAATTCCCTCCTCCCAAGCTCGGATCTGCAGTTCAGCATCTCACTCCCCCTCCCCTCTCACAACCATGCCCCCCCTCCCAACCTCAACTTTCAATCTCCGCCCCAATAAACTCCTCCAAAACCTCCTCATCAGCATCCTCTACCTACTCACCATATTTCTCACCCTCTTCAGCGTCCTGATCACTGCCTCCACATGGACTTTTTTCATGCTGGACTATAATTTTGAGAATCTTTCTGTGACGGTACTTTCTGGGATTGCGGAGTTTGTGTTGGTTAGTTTTTTTTTTTTTGTGCTTCTTCTCCTTCTCCTTCCTCACTTTCTTCCCTCCTCCCTCCTTCTCCTGTCCTCTGTTGCTTCAAACAACGATTCAAATCATCAAGACGTCTTCGGTTCGAATCATGCATGTGCGGAAACATATCGTGTTGGAATATCTGGGGCTAATTTTTTACGCGGTATAGAGATCGGCTGATAGGTTATGCAATTTTGTGGGGTTGGAGATGACGGATGAGGGGTTTTATTATTTTGGGAGGGAGGGAGAAGAGGAGGAGGAGGAAGAATGGTGATGAGGCATTGTGAAGAAGAGTGATGTGTGTAGAGGGGTGTGATGTTAAGAGGGTGTAGATTGGATAAGAGTGCGTTATCGAGATGTATACCAGCGAGAATTATATCAGGTAATATGTAATGAATCAGCGAGAGGGGCCAAATGAGCATTGTTGGAAATGCCTGACCAATGGTTGATCTAAGGACTAGTCACGGAAAGCCAACTTGGAAGTATAGATAGAGACCAAATTTCGATATTTTGTTATTCATATGACACCTTTCGTTGTGAATAATCTACTATGAAACATACATGCACGTAATTTCTATGTATACTTCTCATAGGTTGAGGGGGTTGGATCCAGCGTTTCGATGTATGTCAACTACTGGTCATGATTTGAAGTATGAGGATAAGTGGGATTTTGATGAGGAAGTCAATGAAAGTTGTGATTTTGTGGCTCTGGACTTTTGACAGAGAATGGAGAGTCAGATACTGTGTGGTAAAGCATTGTATTCTTACTTATGGTATGTAAATGTAGGAAACTCCAAGAGAATGAATAAACCATCTGACAATGTTGATGTAGTGCGTTGAATTACAGTTTGAATAGTTTGAATTGAAGGCTAGAAAACAAAACATAACATGATAAAACACAACACAACACTGAGTAAGCAGAATGACCCTCCGATTCCCCTCTCCCAATAAAAATTATACGGTAGTGTGAAACCCCAAAGACAGTTTGCATGCTTGTAATTATTGAATGATTAACCATAGTAACCGAAAAGGAAAAGAAATCCTCAAGACCGAAGCAGAAAAAAGTGGGAGATGCGATGATAGCCGTTCTTTCCAAATAGACGTCGATCATGAGGAGGTTTAGTACATTTAGCTTGTTCGCTAATACGAACAAGCTTTTCTGAACAAACTTTCAATATAACTCAGTTGCCCATCATCATTTTTGGGAGAGAGAAATGCCATTAATCCAAGGATTTGACTTTGAGATGCCTGGAAAGTTAATACTGACATCATTCATAGAGGCACCTAAAAATTGCTAGAAGTACCTCTCTCGGATAGAACAAACTCTGATTGATTGTTTTCTTCCGTAGTACAGTCCGTCAAAATGATTTTTAAGTCAAGCCAATTTAAAGCAACCGCTGGACGAGGAGAACAGAAAATCAATACAGAATGAAGGTTGAAGATGTGACTTTGCTTCGCTTGAATACACCTCGCAAGTCGCAAAGAATCTAGACTTGTTGTGAAGATTACACTCATTTCCCCCAAATATCGTATATTTAGAGAGTCTGTGGAAGGCGTAATTTCCCCCTCAAGATCGTACATCTAAAAAAAAACTGAATTTTCCATAGCACATGTAATGTTCCTCACGCTAATAAGACTTGCGTGAAGTGTTAGTTCACGCCAAGAAGAGTCCAGTAACCCAATGACTTGCAGAATAGTCACTAAAAAAGCGTAGACATAACACTACGATGATGCCACGATACAAAGATCAAATTACCTTCATATATATAACGTAAATCCCCAATCCTGCAATAGCCCTCCCTTCAACACAAATTTTACATATTCAAAGCCCATAACACCTGTGTTATTGAACCTTTATGCGTACGGAAAACATAAGAACAGGAAACATACACAGTTGCCCACGTTATGGGAACCCAATAAGCCATCCACCAAATATAATCGACAGTAACAACTTCGACTTCGGACAGTAGTATCAATCAATCAATTAATCAATCAATCAATCGAAACCCATTTCTATCTTCCAAGATACGAATACTATTTTCAAGGTGAAAGTGTTAAATATCAAATTGCAAAATCACAACCAATCAACCAAAAGCAACTCGCATTATCACAAATATAACCAATCCTAAGCAGCTTTCAATTAGAGGCACTCACCCAAAAAGCAACCATCGCGAATCGATCTATCAACCAAAAAGCACCACTTCCCTAGCAACTTACACACAACAAATTCGGAGTGAAAATGAAGGTTCTAGGTCTGCGAATTGGGGAACCAAAGCCCGAATATCTGGATGCTACTAAGCCTATACATCACATACAGCAGCTGCCTGATGCCCCTAAGAGGAAGAGTCGATCAATTGAGGATGACCTGAGCAGACAAGGGAGTGATGGGGGTTTGCCATCTGGTGCGAGCAGTCAGGAAAGTCCAGATAGCTCGACACCAATAGTCGCACGTACAGTAGAAGAGCTGAGGGATGTGATTGGAGGAACTGGGTCATCAGTTTCGGACTTAGAATGTGTGTCGTTAATCTTATAAGTTATTGGAGAGAACATGCATACTGACTCCCCAATAGTAAAATCTAGAATTTTAGAGCTTGCGATCAGTGATATTGGCATGGGAAAGTATCAATGGTGTTTGTTTGTACTATGTGGTATGGGATGGGCGGCGGATAAGTATATTGCTCCTCCCATTTCCTGAAAATGATAGAACCTGATAAATATTAGTCTCTGGCTCCAGGGAGTAGCGTTAATCCTGCCCACCTCCTCCGTTGTTTACGGTGTATCTGACCAACATGTTCGATATGCCACTCTCGTCTTGAATGTTGGATTGTCACTTGGCGCCTTTGGTTGGGGTTTTGGATCGGACAAAATAGGGAGAAGACTCGGTTTCAACTCAACATTAGTCATTGCTGGAATATTTGCCTTCATGACAGGAATTGCACCAGATTTTATCGCTGAGGCAGCTTTTCTCGGAGTCCTTGGACTTGGAGTAGGAGGTAGCCTACCGGTAGATGGAACTATGTTTGTACGTCGACATTCTCAACGTGGAGTCCCCCCTCGAGCTCGAGACATTGCATTTGTTTGATATTCCATAGTGCTGCATGCTGATACCTTAGTAGCTTGAATTTCTGCCACACAAAGACCGTATTTACTTAACACTTCTGTCTGTATGGTGGCCGATTGGGCAGGTTGTGGCTTCACTTTTTGCATGGCTCTTCCTTGGATCAAATCTTGAAGCAAGACGTGGTCTAAGACTTTTCTTATACACCATGGGTGCAATAACTTTGGCTATGGCTATCTCTCGCTGGTTTTTTGATAGTATAGAGTCGCCGAAATTCCTCCTTGCTTCGAACAGGCAAACAGAAGCTGTGAGGTCTGTTCGTGCACTAGCGCATAAGAACGGCACCAAAACGTGGCTCACCGAAGAAATTCTCAACGAGATAGGAGGGACAGCAGAGGTAACCAATGTAGTGAATACAAGCATCAAGGCGCGGGTACGTCAAGCGATTGCATCTTTCGGACCAGAGACAAAAAGGCAGATCTCTCCACTGTTTGGAAATGCTGAATTGGGTATAAATACTGTAAGTTGTGTACCGAGTATTTTCAATCTCTGGTTTTAATTTTATTTAGGCTCTATTGTGGATTATTTGGCTTTGTATTGGAATAGGATATCCATTGTTCAATTCCTTCTTACCACAATATTTGAAAGGTGGCAATATAACTGAAAGCAAATCCGACACTTATCGAAATTACTTGATAATAAGTACAGCCGCTGTCCCCGGGTCCCTTTTGGCTTGCTATATTGTCAATGTAGCTGGCCGTAAGAGACCAATGGCCTTTGCAACGATGATTGCCGGAGTATGCTTCTTCCTTTTCACCCTTCGTAGCGACAGCAGCTTCCAGCTTGGCTTTGGCTGCGCAGCATCATTTTTCCAGAATATCATGTTTGGAATTCTTTAGTGAGTATATCGGCTTTATCAACGTGAAATTTGTTATGTTGTACTAACAACATGTAGTGCATATACTCCAGAAACCTTTCCCGGATCCAGTCGAGGAACCGGTTGTGGTATTGCCCACTCATTGAATAGACTCGGTGGAATAATTGCTCCTCTCATCGCAGCGAATATTGGAGCATCCAATCCAAGCATCCCTATTTACGTCAGTGGAAGTTTGATCATTGTAGCATTTTTGGCCATGTGTTGTCTGAGAATAGAAACGCAGAATAGACAGTCGTTGTAAGAGGGTTGCACAGCACAGGGGACAGCCCCCGTATACCAAGTGTACTCATTATGTAGAATGAATACAATGTATGAAATAACTTCGATGTGCCACAAGTTGAATGTACTACACGGCGATAGAGAGCCTGGTTCTTGACCATGTAACTGCAGAAATCTGATGTTAAACATTCTGATATCTATCAGTCTTTCCATGGCCAGCTTCGATGGCCCTTGATTCTGTCCCATCTCCAATCTCAATGAAGATTTGAATAGAATGCTACGCGGCTTGGTAGATGATGTTAGTCTTCGAAATTCTGCGCTGCCACTGCATTCATCAACATTGTATCGATCATAACAATTCAATAACCTCTACAGGGTGAAGTCTGATTAAAGTAAATAACAGGGATGGGGAATGTGGGCTGACGGACAAGCTACAAGAAACCCCCGGTGAGCTGAGCGTCATTCCTAAAACAGCATCATCTCGCATAGCGCACAGGGCTGTGCGAACTATCAAATAGCTTTCTTTAAAGAATGGATGGATCTTCTTATATGCTCCATACATAAATTGATTGGCCATTAACGAGCGTATTCGGAGTTCTCGGATCTCGTACGAAACTTCTACTCAATCAAGGGCAACGAGGCTGAGCACTTGAAACTTGCCTAGCTACAAATCATCCAACAGTGCGAACAGTACGAAGCCGTTAGAAAGCTTTCAAAGGTTATTAATTTCCTATAGTCAGATACTAATCTTCAATCTTTTATTTCGCACCATATAATTTAGTGACCAGAAAATGTCTGTTCGAATACAACTCGACAATCCTCATAGCTTTTACACGAATCTCGATTTCATCAGCGGCAGAGTTATTCTGAACCTTACAAGCGATGAAGCGGTTAGCAGAATAGTTGTGAAGGTCGAGGGGGAGAGCAAAACCCGTCTATCGAGACCACCAGAAATGTTATATGCACAAGGTCCCAACAATCCTCCTGCACTTTATTCGAGGCGAGATAGACAGGAAATATGTCAGGAGAACCACAAGATTCTATACAAGGTCGCAGAAGTGTTTCCCAACAAGGCAATTATCAGTTCATATACACTCAGAGCAGGGCAACATGAATACCCTTTCCGCATCAAGTTGCCCATCAACAATGGCTGTCATGATCCGGTATCGCAACAAATGGGTCCTGGTAGTGGGTTTGGAGGTCTTGGAATTCAGGGCATGCAACAGATGCAGTATACACATGTTAAAAAGACATTACCTCCTTCACTTACTGGATTTCCGGGGGAAGCCGAGATAAGATATTATGTCAAAGTCACTGTTCAAAGACCCTCAATGTTTAAGGAGAATAGAAGATCAATAATTGGATTTAAGTTTCTACCGATCGAAGCTCCAAGGCCTCCTAAGACCACAAATGAAGCGTTTGCAAAACGGCCGTTTATGTTCCAAAATGGGGGACCAACCTATGCGAAAAAGGGTCTATTCACGAAGAAACCTACGCAGCTATCAAATACGTCACCGCAAGGAGAAGTCGATGCTAGACTACCTAGTCCTCCCATCTTGACTTGCAATAAGCCTTTACCAATGAGGATTCTCCTTAGAAGAACTAACACAAGCCCCGAGCATGTATTTCTCATGTCTTTGCAAGTAAATCTTCTTGGGACCACTGAGGTAAAGGCTGCAGATGTTATTAGAGTTGAAACAAGTACTTGGGTTGTGATGAGTTTGACTGGACTATCCATTCCTATTGGATCACCGGACGATCCGATCGGTACTGAGACAGCCATAGATAGTAAATTATGGGATGCAATTCCTTTGCCAAATACCGTTGCCCCTTCCTTTGTCACTTGCAATCTTGCTCGTCGATATGAACTTGAGGCGAGGATTGGTTTAGGTTATGGCTACCCAGGAGAGATTCAGGTATGTCTTATAATGAGTTACTTCAGGGTTACATGAATAAAAACTAACAAACTCAGTCGCAAACAATATCAATTCCTCTTAGATTCCAAATTGAAATCTTTTCTGGCATTGAACCACCAGCGGCACTTTTAGACGCCATGACAGCTCATCCCCCTATTCCAGTAAGACCTCCAGTCAACACAGCACCACCACCTTTTGATCCGGCATTTCCACCTCAAGTTGGAGCGCCAGGGGCACCGGCTCTAGATGATGCTCCGCCTTCTTATGAAGATGCTTTAGCGGAAGACATTACCCAAGCGAATGGTGCTTCAAGACCTGCGTATAGTGGCGTTACGAACGAGAATGCGCCCGGTATCGATGAGAAGGGGGGCTTGAGTAGTGGGCATCAAAAGGGCGAGGCTTCGCGCACAGGCTGATATTGTGGAAATGGTTAAACGCCTCTTCGTTCTCAATGGTGACAAAAAGCGATTAATCAAGGCGTAGAGGAAATTTTTGAATCATTCAGTGTCTAATAACCTGCCAAAGCAACAAGCTCTGGTTGCCTATTTACTAAATTGCGTCGTAGTTCAGAATTCTGAGCTCCAAGCAAAGTTTGTAAAGCCCAATGCTCACCGATATCAATCAACAATACAGTTGTCACGTAGTTCCGATACGTCATAGAATATTTATGATTTATCGAGGGGGAGAACGTTGGGAGACATGTAAACATGCTTTGTTATGGCAAGGAAGGAAATGATACCTAGAGCATGGAAAATTCACAGAGCAGACAGACTGGTAAACCAGCACAGCTTCAGAGTGGGGAGAAGCGGAAGTTAAAATGAGATGGGATGAGATGTTAATTAACAATGAATTATGTTTTTTAAAAAGGAAATTCAAAATCCTTGATATATATAGAGTACAAGTGAAGGAGTTTTTAGTTTTCTACTATAGATATGAATGGGAGATATTTCAGATGTTCAACTCGAGGGAATGTTTGACATCGACAACATTTGAAAACTAAATAGTACACGATTTTGGAAGATGGTATATCCAGATATTTTTACCTATTCACATGAATCTCATTCATGATTCTTTCTATGAATATCTAGGTATACTTTCACACCTGCATTTTTCGGTTGTTCATTCTGTCTCATCTCGTCCGACCCTGCCCACTTGTTTCCTCACTCTTCCTTTCCCAGTCATTATACTCACAGGACTATCTCAACTTGACCCGACTCCAAAACCACTTAGGAATTAGGTGAAAAATAAAACGATATCATACCTAATACTGACATGCAAATATCCAATCCATCTACGTTCATATCTATATTCAATCACTTCAATGATCTCCGCTTCGCGTAATGCTGTGAAGTGGGTATATTTTCAAATGACATCAAATTGTGAGTGCTTTGCGCAGTGGTATGCAGCGGTATATTATTTCTAGGTAGTTATTGGGTTAACATTGATTACCTATGTATGTATGTATGTATTTGAACTTTTAGTTTGCCGTCAATATATTGAGAAGGGAAAGTACAGTCAATTTAGATACGGATCACATGAGCCTTCCTCCATGTGTCTCCTAGACATTCCATAACGCCAGGTTTGCCAACCTTCCCAAGAATCACTATCGCCGTCTGTAGTCATCCCGTGGGCCTCGGTCGCTTCTATACCTATCACGATCGTCATACCTGCCCCTGTCCCTCCGGTCCCTGTCATCATATCTACCTTCCCTGTTGCGACCACCATCTCGTCGGTCGTCCCGAGAACTATAATCTCTCTTTTCCTCACGTGGGCTTTTGCTTCTTTCTCTCCTACTCTCATCGGGTTTTCCTTCCCTTTCATGTCTCTTCCTCAGCTCGTCCTCATCGATAACCATACCGTATCTATCCCTTCTTGGTCCCGAGCTATATTCCGCATTTCTATACTGCCTCTTCTTCTCCAGTCCACTAACTCCACCAAAGCCACCACCTCCTTGTCTTCGCTTCGAATTTGTTGCCGTTCGCCAGGTATCAGATAGTTTTGATACACTTTGGGAAAAATCGACATGGATTCTGTGATCGTCTATGAGAACGCCTTGCATTTTGAAGTACGCTTGTTCGCATGATTTTTCGTCCTCGTATTCGATAAAAGCATACTGTAAACTATCCCCTGTTCGTTTATCTCTGATCACCTCGCAAGAGAGGATCTTGCCAAAGCGACTGAAAATAAGTTCGAGATCCTCATCTGAAAAGAGAAAGTTAGCATTATAATGATGATCGATGTAAACCATGGAGACTACCTGTAGTAACTGGATTAAGCTTGCACACAAAAAGAACATTCTCCGGTGGTTTGACTTCCGCAAAAGGAAGATCTCCAACCATCTCCAAAGTCAAGGCTTGCGCTCGTGCTTCCCGCTCTCGTCGCCGTTTCTCAACAGCCTCAACATCTGTTTCTTCATTCAAATCATCATCTTCGCCAATACGAATCGTAGCTAGTTGCGCTTTGGAAGGTACAGGGCTTTCTGGCGGTTCGACAAGACCTGCTGGGTCATCATAAGGATCATCTAAGATGACCGTGTGCTTGATTCGTATGTCTACTAAAGGCCGTCCTTTCTCGTCGCAAAATGAATCGTTGATTTTCTCGAGCGCATCGAATCCTTCTACCACTTTGCCAAATATAGCTGCCTTGCCATCCAGATAGTCTAGGTCGTCTCCCAAAGTGATTATGAATTGACTGCCTGCGAGACGTTCATCTGGATTCCTCGTTGACGGCGCGGTCGCCATACTAACAGTTCCCCTTTCCGCATGCTTTAATTTTGGGTGAAAATCTGCTTTGAATGTCTTTTTCGCTGGGCCTTCTAATAAACCCCATATTGAGCTTCCCCCGTCGCTATCTTTTGAATCAGGTCCTATCGGATCGCCAGTTTGGCACGAGAAATTCTTCTGTACGCCATAGATCGGAGAAAAATTATAATACTTGATTTTGCAGAGCTTTAAGAAGCTAGATTACCGCGATCGTCTTAGTATCTATGTGTTCAGCTACTTCATAAGACATGGGGAGGCATTGGGATTCAAGACTTACTTCTCACAAAGTTTAGGGGAATAATCGACCAATAGGTCAATAACAATATCACCAGCAGAGGTCTCAAGAAGGACACTCATGATTTTTGAATAATATCGATGTCGGATTGTGAAGCTGTGATGCAGGTAAGTTGATCATCGCACAAGCGCGGAACCGCGGCTAAAATACAAGATCGTCACTTTGCGAAACTAGAAGCTCAAATCACCAATCACAGCAGTATGGCGGTCTAGCTTCTTTATTTTCACATACATATAACAGTCCTCTTCAAGTGGGCGACTGACCTCCTGTTTACTCGATATCATATTTACTAACTTCATCATTTAACTGTTTTCCTCACCCTCGACAGTTATGGTCTCAAACATTGTGTTGAGTCTAGGAAGGAATATTTCTCCACTCATATCCAGCATTACATAAATCGCTTGAACTCTTGCCAATCAAAGTACGGCTCAATTGGTTCAATTGAATCAATTGAATCAATGCCCGAGTAATCATCTGAGTAAGTGAGATGTGCATCCTCCAGCTCGCTATTCATCTGATGAAGAAAACAGAAACGACGGAGACACGCTTGTCTCACATATCACGTGCCATCCCCGTACCTTCTGTCTTGAAGAATGCGCAGATTTCTGCATGTTAAGACTATGCGCGCCGAGTATTCATCCAATCTTCGCGCAGCCTTGAAGATAGTAGGTGTCAATTGTTGGTCAACATCCTGTCGCTAAAAGATTTGTTCTTCCTATTGGACTCGCAAATTTCGTATTCGAAAGGGCTGCAGACAAAGGGGCGGGTAGATGAAAATAAAACGTCCGAGAAGCCGTTGATAGGTCTTCATGCTGAGGGCATCTATATCTCGATCGCTTCCTGCAGCTTCCACAGCACGGCTGCACCGTAACTTCGGTACTATAGATTACATTCCTTAATGCGATCTGTGCAAACACCAGTCCCTTTGGCTTCCATCGAGGCAGCGCAACGTCTTGGCCTTCATCTTCGAGGAAAGTGGCTATTACTGTCTACTCAAGATTTTCAGCCTGCATTGGAAGGCGTAACATATCACCACATTTTATTTGAAGAAACATCCATTACCAGGTCATTGGACTTCAGTGGTTCTCATTGGCCCTCGTCAGCTATGCGTCACGGATAGGCGCATCACGCACATATTGGCAGAGCACGCGAAGCAGCCACCCGTTATGATCTATCAATAACTGCTCATAATTCTCATAACGTTGCATGGTATGCACGCCCATGATTTTCTCCACCCCGGGGAAGTATTTTTCCCGCCGTGTCTTCTTATAAATGATTTTAATATCACGCAATTATAGAATCAACAAAGAGTAAGCCCAAATCTGATGCCCATGCCAGGGCTTCGATGGCCCGATCCTCACGAGTTTACAGCTCGGCCGGACTGTATCTTATCAAAATAGATCTAACACCAAAAGCCTGGAGGATACTCATTGGTTTGGTGACACTTAACAACTGCTAGCTATCTCGATATGTAGCTCTTTATTCCCATAATATACGCATTCTACGGGAAGACGATCTTGCTTCGAGATACAGAATGGAAGCCCGTATTCATCGGTATATCGACGATTGGCTTGTATTCTCTCAGTGTTTGAAGTGACTAACTGGTACGGCTCTATTCCTATTACACCACCTCGCACATCATCATCATCATCATCATCATCATCATCGGTACAACGAAGACTTCACTTACTTGCTACTCGAATTGGCGCAAAAGAAATTGTGCGAAGCGACAGAGTCTCTCTCAAGCGTCTGAGCCCAAAGCTCTTCATCTGTGCTATTCCATCTGTAATACCAGAATTTACATTGATGCAATTAAACTAATGTTCGCACCAGTCACGTTGCATCGCCTGAGCATCGCCTTGTTAGAAAAAAACTCAGATACCCTGCCAGCCGTTTTGAATCGGTTTCCAAAGAGAAATGGAACATACTGCAGAAATAAGTTATACAACATTGCTTGGTTGTGGCCAGAATTCGGCTAGAAGCAAACAAACTAGGAATGAAAATTCGTTAAGCTGGGTTTGTTTGCTCCAATTCCATTAGAAAGAGCAAAATTTGATTGAATGTGATTGAATGATCATGTAAATCAGAGCTAAACTCAGATGGTTGGAGGTTCTTCTCTGATAGTGGCGCGTTCAGTCAAATGGTGCTGGAATAGTGCTAGACTTCCAAGGTTTTGACATGGACTTGATTAGATCTTGCTCTCCTGCATCAAAATATGTGTTACGTACCCCGTATTGAAGATTTGGGTGCGTATTGACTCTTTTACCTGTAACGAATTGAGGAGCGAAGTAGCGCAAGATTTGAGGAGCAGAGTATGACAAGCACCAGCGGTGATACATCGTTTGCAGATTCATAATTGTTCTATAATTCGTATCTTTATTCAATTGTTTGCTGAATTCATTGCAATGCTACCAGGCGCAAATGTCGTTATCTGTCATTCACAAGGATATGTAGCTCTGTCTAGAAGGAGTAAAGTTGCTCCTAGCCTGGTAGGTGTCAAAAAAATACATATGGGGGCGAATACGGAAAGCTACATGAATTTCCAAATTTATATGCCACCTAAATAGGAGGTAAGATGAGCTTACTGAGGCTCATGAGTTCTTTGTTCTACGGTGAAATTGTTTCACTTATCGAGACAGTCTCATCATAAATTGAATATTTGCATCCACCACTGTAAGCTCTGAGAAATTCTAACCCTGAAAGCTAACCAGGAAGCTGGAATCTATACCCCAGAATTTACGCTGTTTGCTTAAGTGCCGGAAGTATCTGTCGATCTTCCAAATTACATAGCAGATGCATAAGCCCGCAAAGGGGCCACAAAGCTAACTTATTTATTCTGTTTATTTTAATCATATCTCAAGTTTAACAGTACTAGTATGTAGGAAATCTTTCATAAAGACAAACATCACAAATTCTGTTGTACCCATTATAATATGCTTGCTTTCGCCTGACAGCCCCAGGATTTGATAAACCCCAGGTCCTTGATTCATCTCGGATCCTATTGAAGCTTGACACATTTGTTTTTGTACACAAGTTGAACCCAACTGCTTTCAAATTCTCAAATCTCCCCAAGATCTTTCAAAGGTAAGCCAGGCAGTGCACCGATGAAGGTCTAAATAACATCCGATCTATTACTTATCAAATTCAGATGGTCACTCGAGGATACTTCGTGGAGGAGGAGCCTACCTTCCGTAGATGCGGTCCGCGCGGTCAAAGCTATCCACTGGCTCAAGAACGTTCCGAGCACTCATACCCATCTCGGACGTATAGCGATGGACGAAGCAATGATCGTGGACCAGAAAACACCGAGCCGGGACATCATCAAATGAGGCGCAGAATCCAGGTAGCAGTATGCCACCCAAACTTCTGTTTATCGCACTGTGAACCTTCCACCGCTTTGAATGAATTTACTGATCAAACTTTCTCGCAGTGTCAAAGATGCCGAAAGCGCAAGATTCGGTGTAGCGGCGAAGACAATGGCAGACCATGTTACCACTGCAAACAGTCCTCTTCAGAACCATGCGAGTTTCTGAGAGTACGTCCGACCAGCCCATTGTTCAAAACAATAAATACTAATCCAAGTAATTTAGGTGACGGCTATGCGACTAGAACAAGCAAAGGATCTTCCGGCTGATTGCTTTGATGATAGTTTGCGCCCAATGTACCGAATGCCCTCAAACGCCCCATACAACAACAATTACTATCAGACGTTACAGACCCTCAACTTGGGTCCCGATAGTATTAACTATCGACCAAGTTATTCCAATTATGGCTTCCAAGGACCGAAATTTCTCAACTCTTCCTATGATAACTTCACCGAAGAACCTGCTGAATTCAATCTGTCAAGTTCAACCCCGTATCAAGTGGCAGCACAAGATTCCGTTTCTGTGTCTAATTATCCAGTACAGAGCAACGGGCGTACACGCGTAACCCCTCTGGCGCCAATGTATATGGATTCAGAAGCTGCGTCCAATTATAATTCTGCATACCAAAGTTATAATGCGCGTTCAATGGTTGACTCAGACTCAAAGAATTTTTGTGTCCCAAACAACACATGCATCCCATCTTATGGAACTGCAAGTGCATCCACCACATCTTCGCAAGCTACTGTTGCCACCACCACCGAAAGGCAACTCCCATACCCAAACAGACAATACGGGTCGACAAACGACGGTGCTTTTAGTTCACAGAACTCACTTCAGCCGTATGGGTTCATGAGCTCAAACATGAGCAGCTCTGCAAAAATCAACTCTTCGATTCAAATGCCCCTGACAAATCCGTATATGAGTGTTTCCACAAGCAGCCCTCACGAAATCACCACAGCCGCTGCCACTGCTGCTTACCAATCGGGTCAGCAATCTTCCTTATCACAGCAAGATTCAGAAATGTATGATGCATCAACTATGAACGGCAATCTATACTATACCCAGACAAGTGATTCAACTACGGATATAAGCCACTATGGAACAAGCAGTGGAAGCGAACCTAGCAAAAGTCGACAAAACAGTCAGACCGACACCACCCATAATGTATGGCCGGCTAATAACCGAAAGTCTAGCGGCAGCGGAAGTAGTCTATTGACAAATGGACAAACGTATGTTCCTCACACATCCAGTCATTATCCAACCCCAAACCTACCCACTCAGATGCAGAATCATGGGCTCTTGCAACTTCCTCCACAAATGCCCCCAGTCTCACATGATGGCCTTCCAGCGCCCTCGAGAGAATATGTCTCAACTCTTTCATCGAGATAGTTTGGGTCTTTGCTCGACGCTCGGATCCATGGAATTTTTGTTCAAAGGACAGGCGGAATATGATCTACTTGAGGAAGAAGCTATGAATCTACTTTTCCACCGGACAAACCTACTTTGATTCAAGGGACGATATTAAATCTCGAAGACATAAAAATCGCCGACGTGGGGCCTAACACCCCAGCTAATCTGTTTCCTTTCGTTTATTTTATTTCATTTTTGTTTTCGTTTTTATTGAAATCGTGCGAGTATTGATTCATTGGTCACATTTGTTTGGTATGGAAATGGCGAAATGGGCGGAAGACAAAAGATACTTTTAAAAAGGAGGATAGGGTTTAAATTGGTGGGAGGTGGAAGAAGACAGGCGTTCTCGTCTCTGTTCTTATCGACTGTTCATTATGTGCATTGTGTTCATACATTCAAAGATCGCTCACTAAGAGCGGCTTGGTCAATTGGGTTCATTCTTTTTGCTTTCAGGGTTAATTTTTGAGACAATCGCAGATATCCACCAAATATGAGGTTTTCTTTGTGAGATGAGAGTTGTGTCGGACAAGGAAGAATTCGGTTAAGGAAAATAATACGTGTTGGAAGAAACGGGGAATAAATCATCGTCAACAAGCGCTCAGTGTTACAGGCCAAAGGATCATAAGAGAAACGAGCGGGAAGCGGCGAATAAGTGGTAAAAGGAGGCAATAGATGGGCATTCGAGTACTATCGCTGGTACGGTTGGGGGTTGAATCGAATTGGCTCGCGCGTACAATGAGCTGGAAATGGAGTGCACATTATTTTGGGTTTCGGGCAAGTGTGTTGGGGATCTCTCGGCGGGGGAGTGTTTACTTCGAAGGAGAAGCGAAGAAATGGAGATTGGTAGGCAGTGAAAATATGTGTGGCTATACTGTGTTTATTTTGTCATTATTTGAAACACTTTCTTTGGTTCTGATTCTTAATTCGAGGCGAATGGGAAAGAAAAGGCAAGAAGACGCAAAACGTGAGCAGAAACGAAGGAGAAGTAGTTTGTCGATATTTCCCTGTCATTTCTATCCTATCCTATGTTTTTCTTTTTGATCTACAAATACGTTCATGGAGACGACAAAATATCTGGTAAAAGACTTATGGCAGATGGAAGAGAAAATGTGGGCATCGTCTTTAGCTCGAGCTCACTTGCAAATATTGTTTGACATTCAGAACGTTTGGGTTTATTGTGTTGTGGTTGACGGTGACCAAAGTGTTTGTCGTACGATACTGGTATCAATACGTTCAATGTTCAAGTTTTTCAAGTACTACTTGATTGCTAACGCGCAATGTATGCGCTTCTTTGGGTGTTGGATAAACTACACAGTACTGGGTACTATCGGATAGTCACAGCGACACGCTGATAGCAGTCAGACTTAATAATAATAATAATAATCACCATTCTAATATCATATCTCCTTCCAACTTTGGCCAAATTTTTGACCAGATGAGACCAATCTTCGACCAAATTGACCATATTTCTGGCTGTGTTTCCTGGTCACAATCACCAATATCGACCCAAAATATTTTCCCTGCTTATGCCATGATGCAGAGAGCCTTCCAAGTGCCAAAGCAGGAAGAAACGAGACGATCCTAAGCTCTTGGCAATGGTATCCATACCAGACATTTACATTTTTCGTTTTGATAGAGCAAAAGCAAGATTTCCGCGTGCAACTCACAATCCTTCCTGAACCAATCACAGATGAACTGACCTTGCCACGGCATTGGGAATCTCAAAGATGCAATCTGCGAGGGGTAAGCGACCTCGTGCCACAAAAAGTGCATTTAAGTAGAAGTCTAGGTTACATGATAGGTATTACAAATGTTACACGGCAGGAAATAGACCCCACCCACCCTAATGATTTGGGGTACGGTGAAGGATAAAGCGTTGTGCCTGGCTCCCTTGAATTTCTCTGTTTCTGGGGGAGAAATCAGGGTCATGGTAGGGAAAGCTGAACGTTGAAGACCGGATGAGCACTGCATCTTTTTGTACAATCGATGTCTCATTTTTGGGGTTTCTCAGTACTAGCGAAGCACAGCAGATACATAGGATGAACTTCATGTCACTGTACAGTACATGGTGCCAACATGGTAGTGGTTTTGCCTCGCGCAGTGGCCAATCTCTCAATCACATTCACTGTTATCTACTGTCTGAATCGATCACAATTGATATGTTGCCGAAGATCGATATGAGATGGTGCCATACTTGATGTTTGGATGCACTTCGATTATCAGTAGGAAAGTAATATATAATATCTCAAGCCTTAAGCTTAGATTTCTACTCTCCAACTTGCACTCAAGTGCTATCCTCCATCTGTAATTTGTCTGGGCCTCGTGGTAATTGAGGCCAGGCTTCCGAAATCTGCTCCCCGAGGAGCAATTCGGGAAGCCCACGAGCCGAAACTTAAGTCCATGAGAAAGGAGCTTTTGTCGCCTTGGATCCAGAACGTTCTTTTTGTGTTCATTCGTATTGGAAATGTCATTCTTTTCTTGTCACATAAGTCAATTGTGTTCGCCCAGCATGCGAAATATACCATTATCTCATCTCCAGCAAGTATGTGAAACGCAAAGAACCACAAGCTAGCTGAAGTTACCAGTGCTTGTATAACAGAGAGACGTCCGTCATCTCCACAATCAATGCAGATGAACATGTACAGAGACCGAGATTCAAACAGCGATTGAAGAAGGTACGGACCGAAACGAAACACGGAGCGATACCTATCTAACATAGTTTTGCTTGCAGGACGCAATGTGGTTTGTAACATCAGAAGGGGGAAAATTGGGGCAGTTCAGCTTGAAGTGTCGATATAAAGTTTGTAGTGGCGCACGAGGCAAACTTTGTTGACAGAAGGTAAATTGCATAAAATGACATGTCAAAAAGCGCTTGCAGAAACGGTCAAAGGCATCTTTGCAGGTGAATATTTGTGTCCATGATGCAATGGTGACATGGGAGGTGGGAGAGAGCCATGTAAGAAAAAGTAAAATTTGAGGGATAGCAACCTCCAGGTTGCAAACGCATATTTCCATTTTTATATCACCCATGACCATGCTGCACATAAACCAGATTTCGTAATGAACGAGCAAAACACCGTGATTGAAGTTTGAAGTGTGGACCTAATAGAGACCGATTAGAGGTTTCATGCCATCATGCCTCTATTTTCGTTCCCTAATTACACCAAAGCATGATACGATGGAGGATCGATGCAGATGCGTACAAAGCACATAGCCAATCCCCAGGTCCAACAACACCAACCATTTCCCACCCCAAGATGAAGCGAGTGCTCTACTCCTTCTTCTTCTTGGCACCCTTGACCTTCGCAGTACCTCTGAGTGTCTTTTGTCTGTTCTTGCGTTGCTTGCCTAAATTCCAGCACATGTCAGTATCAATTCGTACGTCAAATTCACTTCCACCCAAGCAATTCCGCAAACCAGGACAAGGACTGTAACATACGTTGTTGTCTGCTGGCCTTCTCGATCTTGGTAGCAAATCCAACACGGACTAATCTGTAGTGGGGTTCGAATTTCTTCATTGCCTCTGGGGAGTCGTAGACGAGGGCGAAACCGGTTGTCTTTCCACCACCGAATTGGGTACGGAGACCGAAAACGTTGACTTGGTCTTGGCTAGCCTTGTAGAGTTCGGCGAGTTTGCCTCTGAGCTCATCCTTGGAGATGTTGGCACGGTTTGGGTGGAGGATGTCACTATATTTAAAAATCCATCATCAGTCTTCCAATTCATAAATATCCGTATCCCTCATTGTAATCCAAAGGCACTTGAATAGTGTTCCTTCAATACTGTAATTGCTCGAAATAGGTGGCGGATTCGATAAGAATGATGTTGACTTACACGACCATTTGCTTTCGGCCGAGGAGAGGGTTGCGAATGAATTTGCGCGTTCGCAGCGTAACTGGGGCGTTATTGTCGGCCATTTTTGCGATTATCTAAGTCGATCAGCCTGTCTGCGATGTTTCGAGACAGTTGTCGTGATATAGATTGTCGATGGATGTCGCTGTCGTAGGAGGATTGCAAAAAAGTTCGAGTGGCTCTCAGATTCGGTAAGTCAAATTGCGCTAAGACTAGCCAAATTGATTAGTAAGCGGCGAAATGTGCGAAGCAGTGGATCCGAAAGGTCAGAAACCCTAGGTTGATGCCTTAATATTATGGTGGCATAGTTACTCTTACTGTCCTTGAACACCCTCAAGGTCATTCAGTATCAAAAGTTTATTCATCCTCAAATAATCCAGTGATTGTCTTTGACTACAGTATTTCATCAAGTTGTGAAATATTTTGGCAAATTTCCTCTTGGGATTAAAAACAAATCCAAGTCCAAAGTCAAATTCAAAGAGACAAAAATCAGAAATGCCTACTCTTTCCAAGGGCCATCAATTGGACAGGTTTTGTCGTCAATATCTTCAACTTCTACAAAATCTCGAATACCCAGATGAAGAATATCTTCGAGATGATGCCTTCCAGGAAGCTATCTACTCAAGACTATTTGAGGAGAATGTTTTGGAGTATCCTCCACCTCAGAGATATCAATTGAAAACTCTGAAAGAACTCACCAAAAGAATCGAGAATAGTATTCACGATTGGGAAGAACAAGTAGGTATGCATAATATGCAGTTTCTTTTGTTTAATTATTCTTTAATACCAGTATTCAGTACCTTTTATCAGTGAGAATAAATGACATAAAGCTCTCGTCGTTTCTTTTTCCAAATTTTCTGACCATGTCTTTCTTCTCTCCAGGGAATATCAGATAATCTCATGAGCCAACTTTCTATTCTTCTTTCTACCCCTATTCCTTCAGAAGCTACAGCTGCTCAGCAACAATCTTATGTGACCTATACCCTCTCCTCTCTTCCTCTTATTTCTTCTACCTCTACCTCACTAGCTTCGCAAACTCCAACAATAACCATCCTCGAATCCGCATCCCTTTTATCTGGTTCCGGAACCACAGGACTTCGGACATGGGAAGCCGCTCTTCACCTCT
The DNA here is from genome assembly GCA_004786245.1 of Botrytis hyacinthi. NCBI lineage: Eukaryota > Fungi > Ascomycota > Leotiomycetes > Helotiales > Sclerotiniaceae > Botrytis > Botrytis hyacinthi. Next base: position 128,105 of record PQXK01000010.1, read on the forward strand.
CAACTTACATATCTCTCAATCCTCATCTTATCTCCAACAAAACTATATTGGAACTTGGCTGTGGCACTGGTTTTATATCAATCCTGTGCGCCAAATATCTTTCCGCAAAGCACGTTCTGGCTACCGATGGAAGTCCTGAAACGTTGACTCTGATGAACACAAGTCTGTTTCTCAACAATCTAACAGATGCCATTACTCCTACGCTATCTCAAAATACAACATCCAAAACAAGCTCATGCGAGCTTATCTGGGGCCACATGCTTCCAACTGGGGAATTTGAAACATTTCCCGAATTTCTATCATCGAAATGCCCACCATCCAACCCAACGTCAACTGCCGGATCAAACCAGACCCCGTTGGATCTAATTCTTGCTGCAGACGTAATTTACTCCCCCGCTATAATTCCTTCTTTGATTGCAACGCTTGAAGACCTCTTTGATCTGTATCCACAAGTGGAAGTGTTAATCTCAAGTACGGTACGTAACGCCGAGACGTATGCAATATTTGTAGAGATGTGTAAAAAGAAACAGTGGCAAATGGAGAGGGTAGGGTTCGAAGTGGCGGAAAGAAGTGAACAGGAAGGGCCGTGGTACGGAGAGTTGGGGGAGGGGATTGAGATTCTTTGGGTTCGGAAAACTCAATGTGGAAAGTGAGAAAGAGGAAGTACGATACGACTAGACAACTGCGATATAATTTTGTAAATAGAAAACTTAGTCATTACAAGCACAGCTATTCGTGTCTCTCCTAACATGTCTCTTGAATGATAGCTTGAGATGTACTTTTGATTGGAGGGAAAGAGCAAAACTGGCTGTTTATGAGCAGTTTTGTTCCAGGTCAATCTCATTAATCTCCGGAATAGTTAGCTTGCTAGATTTTCCAGACATTCAACAAAAGTACTGACTTTGGAAATGTCCGGCTTAGGATGATAGTGTTCACTAAAGCGATTTATGATCATGCCTACCAACAAGCACGAAAGGGAAAAGAACTTCAGAAAATCTGAAACTTTCTTTCCGGAGGGTGGTAGTCGATGTAGGACTTTTATCTTGAGTACATATCACAGATGAGCAATTTGCACACACGCAGTGATGTAAGTCGGTAATCTTGCAGGCAAGATCAATATTGCATGGTACTAACAGGATCGATTAAAATGCAGTCGATTGATGTTATAAATACAGTACAGGCTCCCGAACAAAGGAGACTGACATTGTTATATAAGACCCTAAGGCCGCATGGGTCGATGATTTTTCTCATCTCTCCATTTCTGAGATCCACTAAGACCGCGCTTATGTCTTCTTCCTCGATGGGATACCTTCGTAGTCTTCCCTTTAACTCCACAATTCCCTCCTCGAATTATTAACATGCATGGCGAATCATCGTCGTGGCATTAGTCAGGCTGCTCCTCCACTTTTGCGAGTATTGAAGTCTTCAAAGGTAGTCCATACGGCCAACTACATACTTCCTCCTTTGGTTTTTCACATCCGTGGCCACAAATATAGGAGAAGCATACTTCATTCCATCGGAGCTCTTGCCTTGCCGACGAAAAGTATCGCCGGTCCGGGGCAGCTCCTCATATTTTTGACAGTTCAGCTAACTTGGCTCAGTAGAATCCATCCAAGTTTGCCCTAATAGCCCTTTGTTACTGTAAGATTTGTTCCCTTCATGAATCGTTGTGCCCAATTCCAATGTTAGGACCACTTTCTAGCCTTTCGCCGAGCTCCATGATGGTTGCCTCATAGACTCTGGCAATGTCCATGGCAAGCTCATCATTGTCATATTCCGAGTCGTCCTCCTCGTCCAGATTCATTCCGTCGGCTCTGTCGTCACTATCATCGTTGGCGCCGCTCTCAGGTTCGGGCTCTGGTTCAACTTCCTTACTCATGACGTCTACAATCATCACTCTGGTATCTTCGACTATACTTCTGCATCTGACCATGTCAGTCTGGCTCATTCCAGCTCTTCTGCCCGCTAGAAACCCTGGTAAAATCTCTCCAGTAATCGAGTCTTCTCCTTTCAGTAAGCTAGCAAATGCATGATCCAACTTTCTCAGAACAGCAAAAGTTGCAACCGGTGCTGGTGGGAACTTGGTTGGATATGTAGTCATTACCAGAGCCACATTTAGCAAGTACGGAATCTGTAAATTCGCTACTCCAGTCAGTCTAAGATTCCGAGGATCATACATGAGTGAAGGCACGTACGTGTACTTGAGAGCCACAACACATCTATTATCTCGGAAAGATCTTTAGCTACCTCCTTCATACTTACATAGCCGACTACCGAATCTCCTTCTTCATGTTCCTCGAATTTTTTAGTGTATCGCCTCGAGACGTGGAGTAGTCTGTTTTCAACATAGCGCCTTGCAGCTTGTTCTTTCCCTGATCCAGCACGAAGAGGTTTCGCACGTGGCTGTGGTAAATTGGAAGAGGTGGAGCTGACCGAAGTAGTGCTTGGGGATGGGGAGGGAAGAGCATCTGGAAGGAACCCTCCTGATTCTGAGGGATCCATATTCATTAAACTTATTTGGCGAATCCAAATTTCCCAAATGAATTAGATATTAAAAGACAATTGTACTAATGTAGGGCCAATCTAGGAATCTCGAATCAAAGCTAGGTATTCTTCAGTGGTAAGAATTTAAGATCGAGAATGAAATTATTCAGCACCCGTATTCGTCCTGACTTGGAGGAAATATTACCCACGGTGAATATATAACGTCAAAATGCAACAAAGGCCACTATGGAATCAGTATCAAGGTCAAAAGGATGACGTGAATTCCGGTCAGCCTTATGGTGAACCGAATGACTAAGCAAGGCCTAGGTTAAGCTCAAGGAGCTCCAAAGTTATAATTTCTCAAGTAAACAAACAAACCACAAATTTCAACACCAATTCCACAATAACTCCATTGAATCTACGCCCAATCCTTCGAAAAGCGTATCTTACACACGCCTGCGATCCATACTGTATCACAATCGCATTGGCAAACACCTACAAACGTGCAGCCTCGAGTTCAGCACATCCGTTACAATGTCAAGTATTGATGATTTGTTCAAGGTGCGCATATATTGTTCTAGGCTCATGTTTTCCCGTCTAACATTCTGCAGAAGCCAGCTTTACCCAGCCATAAGCGCAAATTAGAACCTACTCGAGATCCTAGTTAGCAACCCTCCTCTTTCGTACCCCAACTCATTGCTAAGCAATCCATTAGATGAAATCTACAAATCCGCGAAATTGTCCGCGAACGGCCATGCGAAAAGCAATGGCAAACAACCGGCAGTAGAAGAGGATGATGATATAGAAGCTGGACCTTCCGCTCCGCCTGATGACGACGAAGAAGACTATGGACCAGACATTCCGGACGATGAAGAGGGTCGATTTTTCGGTGGTGGTATCACGAAAGATGAATCTGAAATATTAGATTATATGGATGGACAAGAAAGCGCAGAGATCGTTCCTGAGAAAATCGATTCGGCGTGGTTACGGAAAATGGCCCTGAACTTTGAGAAGAAGATCACGAAGAACGCGGAACTGAGAGCTAAATTTGAAAGCGATCCGCAGAAGTTTATGGGGAGCGAAGCGGACCTAGATGCAGATATCAAAGCTCTAAGTATTCTATCAGAACATCCTGAATTATATGGAGAATTTGCGAAGCTAGGTTGCGTTGGAAGCTTGGCTGGGTTACTGGCGCACGAAAACACAGATATTGCGATTGATGCCGTGGAGATTATCAGCGAACTTACGGACGAAGACGTGGAGGCCGAACAAGAACAGTGGAATCAAATTGTGGATGCTATGATTGAGGCAGATTTATTAGATCTGTTGGTCTCGAATTTTGCGAGGTTCAATGAAAACAATGAATCGGATAGGAGTGGTGTATACCATGCATTGTCTGTGTTGGAAAATTTGGCGTCGAGAATAACGCTTGCGGAGAAGATTGGCCAGGAGACAAACATACTGAATTGGTTACTGAATCGAATACCGAAAAAAGAGTCGCCGGTGAGCCAGAACAAACAATACTCGGCAGAAGTCATGGCAATTCTCCTTCAATCATCTTCACTGAATCGACGGAAACTTTGCGAACTAGACGGTGTCGATCTCCTACTTCAAATATTGGCAGCTTACAGAAAACGCGATCCTATCAAAGGAACTGAGGAAGAAGAATTTGTAGAAAACGTGTTCGATTCCTTAACCTGCTGTGTTGATGAGCCAGAAGGAAAACAAAAATTTGTTGAAGCAGAAGGTGTCGAACTTTGTTTGATTATGGTCAAAGAGGGCAAAATGAGTAAATCACGCGCACTTAGACTATTAGACCATGCATTGGGAGGACAATCTGGCGCAGAAGTTTGTGAAAAACTGGTAGAGGCGGCTGGTCTTAAGGTAGTATTCGGAATGTTCATGAAGAAAATCGACGGTCAAACCATCGAGCATTTACTAGGGATATTCTCAAGTCTACTGCGTCTACTGCCTGCCAATCAAGCCGGTCGAATTCGTACGCTTGCAAAATTTGTAGAGAAAGACTATGAAAAGATAGGCAAGCTTGTGAAACTTCGTCGAGACTATGCAGCACGTGTGTCGGCTGTAGATACGGAAATCCGCAAAGAACAAACGAGACTTGACGTGGAAGAGAGAGAAGAGATGGCAGACGAATGGTTGTCGAGAAGGATGGACGCGGGATTGTTTTGCTTGCAGACTGTTGATGTTATTTTGGCATGGTTAGTGGCGGAGGATGCAGGAGCAGAAAAGAAGATTCGGGAATTGTTAGCGGAGAGAGATGAGGGGTTGAATTTATTGAAGGAGACGATACAAGAGCAATTGGATACCCTGGTAGGAGGAGGTGAGGAGGGAGATGGTGAGGAGAAATTGATGAAGGATATGCTGGGAACGTTAGTGGAATTTTTGACTTGATGGAAATTGTCATATCTTTTCCAATGTAGAAATTGGAAGGGGAGTCCCAAAAGTGTAGAGAAGCGAACACTTCATTGTAAAAAAATCCAAAATTTAATAAATTGAAACATTCACAATCCAGCTGTTCTTTACATCATACCTCAAACTTTCGCTATCATGCCCCCTAAAAGCGTCGACCTTCAAGATAGAGCTTCGCTAAAGATATTGACATTTGACATTTGACATGTTCATAGTTCTGAAGCTGCTAAATTTCCACATTTTACATTATAACATATTTCCTATGAAACCTATACAACCAACATAAACAAATGCTAAAATGTATTTCATATCTGCTCTGTCAGGGTATACATCCCAATTATACCCCATCCATCTACCTATCACTCAATAACAAACCTTGGCTCTCCGCTTCCACACATTCTGTTATTCATATACCTACTCAGATATGCTCCTCCACCCTACCTTTACCCCCTTTCAAGAATGATTGACTGTCCCATCTAACCCGCGAGATACTGCTGAAGAGATCCACCAGTGGGTGTACGGGCTGACGGGACACTACGAAACATTGACTTATGGATATCTTCTAATACATCAATTTATATATCTTAGGAATTGTTACAATAGTTTATTAGAAATAGAACAATCAAATTGTGAAATTTGAAATCAAACAATTGAAGAATGAATTTTTTAAAAAAAATTGAAAGTGAGAAGTGTCCTGTCAATCCCTGTATCGACTGGTGATCTTAAGAAAGAGGGGCTTGTGGAATATCAACATCAATATCAATCACAATATTCAAATCCAGGATGGACAATTAGATGTCCCATCAAAGGTATCCATGTATCTACATACCAGCCGAGAGATTAAGCATGCAATTTTGTATATACGCCTTGAGTTTTTCTACCCTATATAATATCTACATACTGCATGTACTAGATAGCTACACTAAATTCGACAAACCACCCTCGCTTCACTATTCATCCACTCACCCACCAATCCTATCCTGTCCGCCTCTACGTAACCGAAACAAGACGCGGGAATTGAATCCCCTTTCAAAGGACCTTTTTAATAGATTATAAATCCGTTTCGAATCGAAGACTAGAATTTGAGGAAAGCAAACAAAAGTTTGTGCTTTCTTTACATTAATAATCAAAACTCTATATATTTCATATAATATTGAAACGGGTTTCAAATTGTTGAAGTCCTTTCAGATGGTATTTATTTTCCGCCTCTTATTTCGCTTAATTGGAGCTCTCCACACCGATTATCTATTCCTTTATATAATCACACGATCACGACCCTCCCATCAAAGAGACCAACATCTCTCATCGGCCTGATAGTTCAGTGGTAGAATTCTTGCTTTGGGTAGTCCAAATTTGTAAGAGGTCTCCGGTTCGATCCCGGATTAGGCCCGTTCTTTTGCATTTTTTGGGTTCGATCCAGGATTGGACCCACCTCGTTATATAATTTATTTTTGTCTGTTTACCTCGTTTTGCTTTCCTCTACCTCCCCTCCAGACATACAAGCTCCAAGATCGGTGAAATAGACAATCAATCGCACGAGTGAGAGAGTGTGCAATCTACATTTTGCAGAACAAGTGGAGAGATTCCAAAAGTCAGACAGAAAGTGGGGGATTCACTGCGTGGTGGGGTTGAGATGTGAGATGTGGATCTAGTTGGGCATTCACTTGGCGAGCTTGGTTGACGTGTCGGTTAGAACGAGCTAGGGCTAGGGAGGGGAATGGTGGGTGATCATCATTGACTCGGACGTCTGTCTTGCACTTTGGTGAAACATACATGCATGAATTCATTGTATAGGTAGTTCACAAGACCTCTCAAAACAACGAGAGGGCGCTGGAATTTTTTAAAATCGTCCAACTCAAAGGTGAGATGTACTTAAATTCGATATGCTATTGTTGCATTCATTATCATTTAATCACTATACATGGAGAGAACTATTTTCGCCCAATCATTCGCTATGTTACACCCAAAAGAGCCTCCATCCCGCTGAAGTGATATCACAAAACGCCAATACCCCGCCAAATTTCATTTGATTGTTAGCAAAAATTTAATGCTGACTCCACTCAATACTGTCTAAAGCAATACCTTCCTGTACGAGCTCCCAAAGTGGACTCAACTCTCGTAAGAATGTGACTCGGTTTTCGACTGCTTTCAAGACGTAATCGATTTCAGACTCGGTGGTGAAACGTCCGATACCGAATCTGATACTACTGTGTGCACTCTCATCACTGCTACCGAGTGCCCGGAGGACGTAACTAGGTTCGAGGGAGGCAGATGTACAAGCACTTCCTGATGATAGAGCAATATCCTTAAGTGCCATCAAAAGAGATTCTCCCTCGACATAAGCGAAAGAAACGTTTACGCATCCTGGATAGAAATGATTTGGGTCGCCATTTTGAGTGGTGTGCTCCATTGCGAGAAGGCCCTTGAGGAGTCTGTCCGAAAGCTTTTTGACGCGAGCATGGTCATACTATTTTATTGTCAGCATAAATCCAACTTCAATGATTGCTGCGATTCAAATAGTTGAGTAGCAAAATCAGACAAGGTACTGTGAGTCGTCAAAGAAGCCTCAACTTGCAAGCAAGGAGGCCACTAGGAAAGCCATGCATATGTAAAGTAGGTCATCATGTAAGCAAAAAAGGGAAAAGAAATATCGAAGCTTACATCTAACTCCTCCTTTGCAATCCGGCAAGCTTCACCAAAGCCAACCACTAACGCAGGTGCGAGAGTTCCACTTCTCAAACCTCTCTCTTGTCCACCTCCACTGATGATTGGGTCAAGTCTGACCCTAGGTCTTCTGCGTACGTAACATGCACCGATACCTTTTGGTCCATAGATCTTATGAGATGAAATTGACATCAAATCAATATTCATCGCATTGACGTCCAAAGGAATCTTTCCAACAGCTTGTGCGCCATCGGTATGAAAGAATACCTTCTTTGAGCGGCAGAGTTTACCTATTTCTTCAAGCGGTTGAATAACACCAATCTCGTTGTTGACTGCCATGATACTGACAAGGGCAGTTTCGGGTCGAATAGCGGCTTCAAGTTCGGCCATGTCAACCAGGCCGCTTTGCTGCACTGGCAAATATGTAACATCGAAACCTTCGTCTTGCAAATGCCTACAACTGTCCAATACACATTTGTGCTCTGTTTGGGTTGTGATAATATGCCTCTTCTTTCCTGCCCTGCCAAAGAACCTCGCCACACCCTTAACACTCATGTTATTACTTTCAGTAGCTCCACTCGTGAAAATAATCTCTTTTGGGTCAGCTCCAATCAGTGTAGCAATGTGCTCTCTCGCTTCTTCCGTCGCCACGTCGGCTTCCCAACCATAGGCGTGGGTTCTCGAATGTGGGTTGCCGTATAATCCGGTATAGAAAGGCAACATCTTATCCAGTACTCGTGGGTCTAATGGAGTGGTAGCTTGCATATCCAAGTAAATTGGTCTATTGCCTTCGTCCATAACAGTAGCTTGCTTAAGCACGCCTAAGCCGATGTCAGTTAAGCTCCTTCATATACAAAATCTTGTGCGAGGGGCAATTACCAGCCATGGGACTCATCATCGCATCAGCATTTACGGAAGTTCCAGATATTGATTGATCCTGAGCATGTTTGCCAGTCTCTTCGAAGAAAGCTTTCTGTTCTGATCGGATCGCAGTATCAACAGTAACTTGGGCGCTATCCTTCTTCGTCTCGGAAACATAACCCCTCCTTGATATGGACGCCACCCGAGCAAACGCGGAGCTTCTCAGCAGTCCAGCAGCTGGAGATGATTGTTTTAGGCAAAGGCGCGAGGCCTGCCTCAATGATCTTGAAGCCAAACTCGACATTATCATGAATGATAAACGGTGAATTTGATGATATCAAAGTGAAAGGCAATTCCACTGAGGGGAAACTATTGAGCTTCTTATTTGGAGACTTTTGAATTTGAAATTCTACCGGATTAAAATAAAGCTAAGCTCTCTTTGTACTAGGCTTCGTCCTAACTCCGTGCTGTCTTGCGAATTACCGAAAATTGAAAGAAATAGGCAATGTAATTGGCCACCTTTGTTAAAAAGAGCGGGAGCGGGATATCGGATTGATAGCTTTCTAGCCATAGATATGAGGCACGAAAGTACAATTTCGGCTTATTGCTTGTAAAAACAACCAATCAAAATTGGAAAAGAGACGTAATTATTTGCTGAGTAATCAAGTCCAAAAGTAGCAGTGGCAGTGGCAGTGGCAGTGGCAGAGCAACCTGGAAGACCCGTGGGCAGGAAGGTTCTTTCATAATTATCATTAAAATTCCAAGGTTGGGATGACTTCATAAACTTTTTATGCATTCCAGGTTCCGTCTTACCCTGGCATTTAGAGGCCCATGCTTGCTTGTTGAGAATGCCGTGTTATGCCCCCCCCCCATGTGAGTTGATGCAAACGATCCGACGATTCCATAAATTCAATTCATGAACATTTTGACTTTTGAATGCGCTCCAAAGCAAGTTTTCCTCCACTTCGACATATTAGACCTGGGAATACCTTCATCTCCTTCCTTTATTATTGTTACCCATTCTTGACCTATTTGACCTCCATTGCTAGGTTTTATCAGCTGTTATCAACTGAGAATCCTTCTTCTCATAGCTAGGTACTCATAATAATAAGATACCAAGCAAATCGGGGCTGATAGAAACCGCCGTCAACAAGATCTGCTCAGCCACTCCTCGTCATCGTCTGTACTACAGAAAACAACCCTGAAATACCACCAGAGGCATCTTTCTACTTTAAACATCACAACTCATCACAACAAACATACAACTCTACAAACAGAACCTTTTGTTAATCAACTCACAAACCTTACACTGAGCTTTTTCTTGTTAGATTTGGAAGCTAAAATTGGGAAATGTCCTTCAAGGGCTTTCAAAAATCCCTGGTCAGAGTGAGTATAACTGAGCATTATCAAGCCGGATCGCGGGGATTCTTGCAATTTTGACTGACTGACTGATAGGCGCCTCAAACGTTCAAAGCCAAGTTCAATCTAGGGGAACAAACAAAAGATGCCGTCTATATTGATGCGGAACGGCGATTCCAGGAGTTGGAAACCGAGACGAAAAAGCTGCACGATGAGAGTAAAAAATACTTTGAAGCTATTAATGGCATGATGAACCATCAGATTGAATTCTCTAAAGCGATCGCCGAAATATACAAGCCGATTTCAGGAAGAATGTCCGATCCGGATTCCCTGGTTCAAGAAGGAAATCCAGAGGGAATCAGGGCATGCGAAGAATACGAAGAAATTTGCAAGGACCTCTTGGCGACTCTACAACCAGAACTGGAAATGATTGAGACAAGAGTGATTCGACCTGCCGATGAATTATTGGAGATTATCAAGGTGATCAGGAAAACTGCGCTCAAACGTCAACACAAGCAATTAGATTATGACAGACATCGAGCTACACTCAAGAAGCTACAAGACAAGAAAGAGAAGACTTTGAAGGACGAGAAAGCCATGTATAAAGCGGAGAATGATGTTGAACAAGCAACTCAAGAGTTCAATTATTATAATGACCTCTTGAAGGACGAGTTACCTAAACTTTTTACGTTGGAGCGCGAGTTTATCCGTCCGTTGTTTCAATCGTTTTACTATATGCAACTGAACGTCTTTTATACCCTACACGAGAGGATGCAAGGATGTGATATTGGATACTTTAATCTCCAGCTTGATATCGAGGAAGGTTTTGAGGCGAAACGAGGCGATATCCGAGACCAGGCAGAAGCCCTTTCCATTGTGAAGTTTAAGACGACAGGTGCCAAACGTCCACCAAAACCTCTTGCTCTCGGCGGACCAAACCGTCTTGCCATTGAGAATAAGCCATCTATATCCACATCCACAGCGCTGACTACGACTCCAAACCGCCGCGCATCCACCGACTTCTCATCCTCGGAAAAGCCACCACCACCGTACTCTTCGATGTTATCTCCTACGAATCCTGGCAACAGCGTAATGCGATCGGCGTCGACAGGTAGTTCATGGGGTGCTGCCGCTAAAGCGAAGAAAGCGGCACCTCCACCACCAAAACCGAAGCCATCGAGGCTCAGCGGTGTGCCAGCTGCGGAGACTGCTACCGCATTGTATGATTATGAGGCACAAGCAGAGGGTGATTTAAGCTTCAGTGCTGGAGAGACAATTGAGATTGTGACGAGGACTAGTAATGAGAACGAGTGGTGGATTGGAAAGATTCATGGGAAACAAGGGCAATTCCCTGGTAAGTCTTTCCGTATTACTCACATGTTTATTGCCCAGAGTTAACAACAATATTCAGGAAACTATGTCAAAGTCAACTAAGATTATAAGTCTGAAAAACAATAATTCTTATCAATACCCTTACATGGCAAAACTTTTGAATCATCATATTCCCTGGGACCTTTTGGGATTGCGCATTTAGACGACAAGTAACACTGTTTACTTGAAAACAACACGGTGCATCGGAGTAGGACTTTGGAGCAGAGGAATCGACGGATAAAGACACGAGTGTGAATCTGAGCATGTACTTACATACCAAATAACTAATACGATGCTTACTTTTTTATGGATGAATTGAGCGCTTGCGGTCAAACCTTCTTGGCTGATATGACATCTTTCTATTTGAGGCCTTTTAAGCAGCACCAATATGCACGAAGAGAATGCTAGTGTTGCGGAAAACGCTTCGGCCCCAATTACGTTGAACAGCCGCAGACAAGAACAGGCAAGAGCATACCTATTATGAAAGTAAACTGGATCAGTATTCTTTCATGGATATATTACCCGCCATCGGCACATGCATTCATTATTCAAAATCACTTTCGGCTCGGTCATTCGTGTTGTGTAAGTGAGAATCTGGGCGCACACGACATACGGCTACACGGCATGATTTGATATGATATGATATACATATGCGGAAGATATCTTTTCGGTTGAAATTACAACGCAGGTCTGTGATATGTGTGTGTGTGTGTGTGTGTGTGTGGTACGAATGAGTAATGGTAGGTATATAAATAATTGTGTTGTGTAAAGTAGATACAAATCGAGTATTTGTGTATGATTGATTGGGCAGTTTATGTAGTTTGTTTGTGTGATGAAAATGTAGTGTAGTGTCGACGACTTGTGATTTATCTTTAGATTGGAGATGATGTACCGAAACTGTGTTTTAGTTTTTGGGGGGGGGTTCTTGGGGGACTTTTTTATTATTTTTTCTAATTTTTTTTATACATAAATCGATAGAGGCTGAAAGTGTACGAAGATGAAGATGAGGGATGGGATGGTATGGTTAGTGGGTGGTGCTTAGTATGATGTGATGATCATGATCAGTAGACAAAGATTATGCACCTGTACATTGAGCCTCCCACAGCCTTGTTGAGTCTTGGCTATCTACCACTCTACTACCTTACCTTACCTTACCTTATCTTTTCCCACCCTGCTGCATACACAGAACAGGACCCCTGATTTGATTCCCAAATCTGCTCACCGAATACCTAGTCCTTCAATCGTCGTGTCGTGTGCGTGCGTGCGTGGAGAATTAAGCGTCGTCCGCGACTAGAATTCGAATTTCAGATTGCAGATTGCAGATGGCCATGGGGAATGAGGGGTAGGAATATACTAGGTAACTAACTATTCGTTATTAACTAAATACTGCATCGTATGTCATGTCATGTCCATCTATCCAGTAATAACTAGAATGAATGAATGATCGGATATCTGACAACTCGTTATTTTTACTTTATTTAATTTCATCTTCTTTCCGTCTCTGAATATCGGGAATACCATACCGGTAGCTCTTTTCGGAGGGGTCCGATACTTCATGCATGAGGGTAGATAGATGATAGTATAGTACGATATCATATAATATCATATATGCATGCATGCAAGTAAGCTGAGCAGTTCTACGCCCGGTTTTTATGGAGATCTAAGGGTGTGTTTCTTACTGCATGCGCTAGGTTCTTGGGGATGGATAGATGGATGGATAGCTTGAATATGAGTGTGCGTATGATTACGGATACGCCTATTTCGGGATGGGGATCTAAATGCTCGCTATATCTGAGGCTGGAAGTTCTGCACGTATAAAACGTGAGGATAGGTCATATAGGCAAAATCTGCCTTGACATTATGTAGATAGAGCATGGTGTATGGTGATGCTGTATCCGTATGCACGATTTACACACTGAGATGTTACATTTGGACAGAAGTGGAGCGAGGGGAAGGAGGGGTATGATAGAATATTTTAGTTAGTTAGCTAGCTATAGGTGACAGTATGCATGTCTCGGACATGCTCGATAGATCGAGAACTTCATTCCTACATCCTCGCAACACCACCTGGTCCTGTTTGCCTCGCCCGGTACATGTGTAATGTTGATGCCAATATATATATATATATATATATGCCGCGTGCTATTGAAGAAGCATGGCTTTTACCCCTCACTCAACGTCTATACATTCACCGAGATCCATGTCCGACATGCGACATGCGTAGCTACACTCTCCGCCACATGCGTTGAAACATGATTTGATGTATCGATCTTTCTTCAAGACACTGCATACTCAACATGCAAACGCGAAAGTTAATATGTGTACTTGTCAAATAGGAATGTGCATTAGATATGTATAGAGTATGATGTACGCCAGCAATGTACGCCCCTAGATGTAAACTAAGAGGTAAAAACAGTGTGCCTCCCCTTTTCCCCACCGTTAAGGACTGCTAGTTTTCGATCCTTTCCGAAATAATATCCGAGCCCGATGTCTTGATACATGGCTTTCTCGTGCCACATCCATGATGCTTTTGCAGTGGAGGGACTGGACGTTTCATGTATGTTGAGATATGTATGACCACTTGCATCAGCAGCTCCGGTTATTACCGTGGTGTGTGAGCACTTTTCCGTTTCCGTTCCCTTGCCCTTGCCCTTGCCCTTTCCTCTTCGTTCGATTTCAATTGTCATGCCTGCTTCCATTACATCCCTGTACATTGTCTGAGGATCTTGCAGATCCGCATCCTCCATCTGCGCACTCACATCAAACGTATGACCAGTGGCCCTCCCATCAATATGCGGCCCCTCACCCACTCCCTTCCTTGTCATCCCACCCCATTTCTTCAGCCCCGCCAACTTTATTGCCGGATCGAAACTGACAAAAATAATAGCCTGCGGACTATCATACCCCCCTGTTACATACACTATACTTCTCTCATCGGCAGTACCTTCCACATTACCGAGATGCGTGGGCGGATTTAACAGCTTGTAAAGCTCGTCCAAGGCTTCGTTTGCTACTTCGGGGTCTTGCGCCGGGGGCCAGTACGTAACATCTGATTGCTTGTACATTTGGCTTAGGGCGTCTTCAACATCAGTTGGTGAGCACAGAAGTCCAGCTTTAGAGGGATGATTTGGAGGGTGAACGAGGGGTGGACCAATTGTTCGGGATCCGGCGCGAAGCCGTAATCTCTGTTTTCCTTGCCAGTCGGTGGGGAGAGGGTCATCCACAACGTCGAGAAATGTGGACGAAGAAGAGTCGTAATATCGAACCCGGGATTTGGCAAGTGTGAATGTTTGATTAGAAGATCCATCGTGGCCTGGATGGACAAATTGCGGGAGTCTCTTTTGCGAAGGCATATAATTTGGATTGTCGTCTTCCACAAGTAGTCGTAGAAGAGGATCGTCGGGGTAAGCGCTTAGATCGCGGTCATTGTAGCTTTTGCAATCCTCCGAGGTACTTGATTGTGTATTTGTTGATGAAGAAGGGCCAGCTGAAACAACGGAGTACGATGCTGTTGTCTCTGAAGGAGAGGTGTCTGTCGCAAAATATAGATCATCCATATCATCGAATTCTGACGGGAAAACAATAGGGGTAGTATAGTAAGTGCGCTGGCTTCTGCTTGCTCCATGATACCACTCCTTTCGAGACTCAATAATTCTGAGTTCTCCGGTATTCTCATCCATATCAAGTCGAAGATTAGTCCATCGGTCATCGATTGGACCTTCTTCGTGCTGACGCCGCCACATACTCTGATTCTTAGTTCTCTCGGTCAAATCTTCACAAGGGGAAGCGAGAGGGAATCTGATGCAATGATAGAATGAAGTCCAGTCTATCTCCTCAACTTCAAATGATGTCTGATTTGAGAGTGCATAGAAGTAACCGTTATGGAGCTCAAAACAGACAGTTGATCCGATTTCCGACCCTACCATGTCTGGAAGGCGGACTTTGTGGTTGAACCATTCTCTTTCGGCAAGATTGTAGCCATGTATTACCCATTTCTTGTGATTGTCTGAGCCCAATTCTGAATGTGTACCATAGTAGAGATATTGTCCATTATGGCGAACAAACAATCTCTCTGTAGAGTCCAATTCTCTTACAACAAGAACTTCACTAGTCTCAATGCTGAATGCAATGAGCCACGAATTTGCATCTAGGCCTGAGGTTTTGTAGACACATGAGATTATACTGTCTGAACAATACAACACCTGGAATACACCTTTAGTATTGCAAGCAATTCCTGAGATAGTACTACTCAACATTCCTGGAATGCTGACAACGGCTTCACAACAAGCCGAATCATGAAGATTCAAGATTCTCAGTTGGCCATCGAGAGTATAGCACAAGACACCTTTGCAATAAAGATATGCATCCCCGAAACCAATAGTTGCTACTGAGTACGGATTGACAGTAGCGAAAGCCTCTCGCCGCTTCGCAACTCTCCGAAGAGCCGATGCACTAAGACCAGCAGTATGCTTATTTGACAACGCTTCATTGCAGAAGGGTATCTTGTTCTATACGGTCCTTGTCAGCCACCTACGTGGCATGCACAGTCATGTTGCTGACGAAGCGGGTAGCTTACTTGTACAATTAATCTGCATATGCTTTCCTCAGTAAGTAGGTACTTCAATGCTTTGCAAGAGAGGCCCAAATTAAAAACATCGTCAAAATTGATGTTTGTTATAATATTGGATAGGACTTCATATGGAAGGGAGAGCAGATTAAACATCAGATATTTCCGCAAAGGCGCTAGGAATTTTAGCTGCACAATCGATGTTAGCTTTCGGCCCAAGGACAATGGGGCAATTGATACGTACATGCAAATTGCGCACGAAAATCGAAGGGCCGGAATAAAGAAAGATTATTTTTTATCTGGAGAAAAAAGACTGTTGACAGGCTTACAAGCAGGCTGCGTAATTGTGTGTGCACTTATAGGGCGAGTTCAAAAGAGCCTCATAGTGACACGAGGTATTCGGAATATTAGTATCATTCATTGTACTGCAATCATCCCAAAAGTAGACATGGAATACAAAAAAATCGCGCACGTTGCGAAAAGAGCCGCGTATTCCATCGATCTAGATTAACCAGGTTCACTACTTAGGCATTAGTTGCAGATACAACAGCAAGGATATAATTTAGTTGACACTATAAGGCGATCATCCATCCTTTCGGCGAATAAAATGCATGTTCTACACTTGCTTTTGAGGCTCTCACGGCAATGTTCTTTCCATGTATCTCCAGATTCTTAATTCGTCAAATTACATCTCAAGAACCGGGCGAAAAAAAGGTCATATGGCCAATTCTACTGCTCTTTCGTTATCTTGTGGTGAACGAGCCCTAAATATGCAAAATGGAACGCATATACATACACATGTACGCACACATGATAGAGTGTCGCTTTTGTAAAAGTACCCACGAGGCATCTCGTTGCCTCATCTAGCATGTGGGAATGAATGCAGGGGTAAAACAAACTACCATGGAATGACATGGAGGCTGAGTCGGAGGAGACAGTGTGTTACACTAGCCAAGTGTTTTGCGGGACAAATCGAGTTTGACCTACATGCCTGCAAATGGCGGTTGTGCCTTTAAATAATTTCAGAAATGTAACCGGCTGACACGTTGGGAACATGGTGTAGTTATCCGTTGAGGCTCAAATTCAAACGGTTGGAGAGAGCAGTCTCAGTCTATAATATCGAATTGGGACAGAAACAAAACAATGAAATCCATGGACTGGTTAACCCAGGGAAAGTGGGGAGAGTGAGGCTCAAATGACCATCGTATCGAACGGTTTGAGAGGCGGTGAAATGATAAGAGCAGAGCCGCGCTATCAAAGGCACTGGTAACTTTTCCAAATCCCACAATCAACAGATCTGGGACGAAAACAGAATCGGCCAGATTGAGGTGCGTCGCCAAGAAGAAGCTCGGATTTCAGATGAAGGTAAAAGGGGTCTCAAAAAGAAGAAATCCAAAGGTTGCTCATCGCTGGTGTCAACATGAGGAGGACAATTTCGTAACTGAAAGAAGTCTTTCCAGGCGTACCCGAACAGTATCGACAGTGCCATCGCTACTTAGTGACGTATGGACATGTGAATAGCATCTTTCTTCGAAAGCGAGATTTCTCAAGCTGCCAACCTCACCTTCTTACTGACTTTCACAATATGATCCCGGCTCACTCAGACCTTTGAAATCGAGAGTCCGATGGAGTTTCCTCGTACGATATGTCGTTGTGATGAATTCGATAATCAGTAAAGCAGTCGAATAATTCCAAGGAGATCATGAATCATGATATATACTCCGTAAATGTAGCATTTTTAGTTTGTGATCTGAGAGAACCAAGCTTAGGGAATTTATTAATAGCGCCCGCGGAGAAAAGGACTGTACCTTCCTATTTCGCTACAGTCTCGGAATGGATATGTGCTAGCGGGAGCTAGTGGAGTGGCCAATGAGAAACGCTGCTCCAGCGCTCACTCAAACTAGAGATTCTTTAGCTGTCTCGGTGTGTCCTCAGACCCTTCGGTGATTACATAATTTAGGCTTTGATTTCGAGGAAGAAGCACCGAGGTCCGACGGATATAAGCGTTCCCTCTCGATCTCTGATTGGTTTGAATCATTAATAAGCATAACTCCCTGAAGAGATTAATATCATTCAAGACCTACCTAGGTATTTATTAATCGAGAGCGTTTTATCGATGAAGAGGGGAAAAGATTGA
Source organism: Botrytis hyacinthi (assembly GCA_004786245.1). Classification (NCBI taxonomy): domain Eukaryota; kingdom Fungi; phylum Ascomycota; class Leotiomycetes; order Helotiales; family Sclerotiniaceae; genus Botrytis; species Botrytis hyacinthi. Next base: position 145,978 of record PQXK01000010.1, read on the forward strand.
GATGTGATACATATATACATACGATGTACAGTACACGTGACACTCCGTTTGTACGGAGCGGAGTAGAGAGTGATTGGCTGAGTAATGAACACTAACCTGAAAGAGTCAGACCCCTGTTGAAAGGACCAAGATAAAAGGGTCCCTCGTACGCCCCCTCGTACGTCCCTCGTAAAGAATTCCAACTTTTCCAGCCATTCCGAGCTCCGTTATCTTACGTACTGTACGGAATTCGGTAAAAAATGGAATGTCACTCGTCGACTCGTTCCCCTGATGGCGACTTTTGCTATTACTTACGGCGTATATAGGTAAAACATGATCGCGAGAGAAACACTGCCCGTTGTACAACATGTCGTAGATTATTTCGAAAAGATTTCGACTTCGAACTTAAAATATGGGCCACCTACAGAACTTTATCTCAGGCAGGAGAGTCGACCCCTCGTCACCGCCACCTCACCTACTGAAATTTCGATCCTCGAAAGCATTTATCATTACGACAATATGTGTCGCAGTATTTACCGATATCTTTCTTTACGGAATCATTGTACCGGTCGTCCCTTTCTCACTCACCAAGCGCGCAGGCGTGCATCAATCCTCGGTCCAGAGCTGGATATCTGTGTTACTCGCGGTTTATGGCGCAGCATTACTCGTTGGAAGCCCGATTTCAGGATGGTACGCCGACCACTCAACATCAAGGCGTCTGCCACTACTGATAGGCTTGGTCGCAATGGTTGGTTCTACGGTTATGCTGTGCCTGGCAAAGTCGGTCGCATTGTTGATTGTGGGACGCATATTCGGAGGGCTGAGTGCCGCCATTGTGTGGACTGTGGGACTAGCCTTGTTGGTCGATACCGTTGGACAAGCCGAAATTGGAGAAATACTAGGTTATGTGAGCTTGAGTATGACTCTTGGAATTTTAGTGGCTCCCTTGTTGGGAGGAATTGTGTATGAGAAAGCCGGATATTACGCCGTTTTCTACATGGCTTTTGGATTATTAGTCTTGGACATTCTCCTTCGCTTGATATTGATCGAGAAAAAAATGGCTCGGCAATGGTTAGACGATGAAGTCCCCAATTCTGGCAGCAGTTCAGATTTTACAATCTCGCCTAATCGTAATGAGGATGCGATTGTTACAGATGCACAGAATGAAAACGTTACAAACACGGGTGAGGAGAAGGCAGCACAGAGCAAGCCCTTGGGCACTACCGAAGCTGCGCCGACTAGCCTCCCACAGATCAGTAAATGGCCTGCCATGTTCACTCTTCTGAAGTCCAGAAGGCTCTGTGCCGGACTGTGGGGTTGTGTGGTTCAAGCATCTCTGATGTCATCATTTGACGCTGTTATCCCTCTATTCGTTCAAAAAACTTTTCACTGGGATTCTGTTGGGGCAGGACTAGTCTTTCTTGCTTTGATGGTTCCCAGTTTCGCCGCACCTGTTATCGGTTGGGCATGTGATCGTTATGGCCCACGTTGGCCATGTGTTGGAGGATTTTGTTTCGCAGTACCATTTTGGATTCTCCTACGACTCGTTACGTATAACTCTTTAAACCAGAAAGTTCTTCTCTGCGCACTGCTAGCGCTCATCGGTGTCTCCTTGACATGTGTCATGCCAGGGTTAATGGCCGAGATTACATATATTGTTGAAGCCAAGGAGAAGCAGATACCTGGCCGATTTGGAAAGAACGGAGCATATGCACAAGCGTATGGTCTCTTCGTCACTGCCTTCGCGGCTGGTAGTCTCATCGGTCCAATATGGGCAGGTTATGTTCGAGACTCTGCAGGATGGGGCGCAATGTCCTTGTCATTGGGATTATTCAGTTTGACTGGTGCTGTCCCATGTTTAATCTGGACTGGAGGTCTGATAACAAAATCCAATGCTAAGACTCCAGAAGAGAGGGCGGCCAATCCTCAATCAGGGGTAGCTAATGACCCTCTGGTTACAAGAAGTAATGCGGAGAATATCGTATAGTAAGCTTTTTTTTTGTTACATAGTTATATACCCATCGAGAATATAGTAGATATGATATAAGGTCGGCCTGGAAGATAATGCAAATAATCGCATTTCCAAATCATCTGTAAAATTATATATTATTTTAATCTTTAAAAATATCAAGTGAGATACTGTTTTGTGATGTACAAACACGCGTTACAATAGACTCATCATCAACTTTGCCTTTAATGTTACACTGTATTTATTGTAAAGCCCCCCTTATCCATTTACTCCACGTTCGTCAAACTACACCTCTCCTGTCAATAACCACCCTCACATTCCCCCCCATAATCCGCGCCCACAAACACCATACCATTCCACCTCACCCGTTGGGACAATTCGATTACCTTCACCACTGTCTAAAAGACATGTACACATCCCATCCCAAAATCTGGAAATCCACTCCCACAATTCATCCTCCAAACAAAATGTCCACCCCGCACACCGCAAAGAATACTCTAATACTCTACCATCCAATCTCAATCCTGACATGCAAGTAATATTCAAAAAGCGGGATGAATACACAAAGTCTGTTGCAAAAAAAAAAGAGAGAGAGAATGTATGGACACTGTGGGATGAGCTATACTTAGGTATTTGTTGTGGTACAATGGGCGAGGGGGTTACAAGGGATTTGGATGGGATAGTGGATTTAATGATTGTGTAAATCTTTGAGGAATTCTGGGTTAAGGAGTGAGAATTGAGAAGTATTATGGGAGTGAATGTAAGTAAGATTTAGAGCGAGGGGTGTTAGATTAGATATAGGTAATAGAGAGTGGATGGATATAACATACAATATAATACTATCCTTCCCAAATCACGCATACTGCTCTATCGTCACATAAGTCATCTGATAAGAAGTCACTGAGGGTCACCAAACCCCGTCTTAAAAATCCGCAGCTAGATGTTATTTATCAATTAGCTCTATAAGACTACCGCAACGTACTACAAACGTCTTTCCTAATTTTCACTGCTCAGGAACAATCAAATGATACTCTGCCTTGCCATCTAGTCTTCGAATCGATCAACCTCGTTGCTTGATCTGGTTAACAAAGGTTTTGTTCTAGAATAGTATTACTTTGCGAAATTCTATCTTCTCAGATTAAATCAAATGTGGAGATGATAGTTTTAGTCGGAAACTGGTAGAAAACATTTCGTGTAATGAATGGACTTGATCTTTTCGGCAGTAAATTTACCTACCTCAGACTGACGCCCGAAAAGCAAAACACCTTTGAATCAATGCGGTCTCGGGATTCACAGCCTCATGTATAAGTAACACACATTCCAAACTACCTGCGCTCCATAGGTTCTGAAACAAAAATCTGTTTTGTTGTCTTCCCATTCGCATTGGAGTTCACGAGAGAGGTGATGAGATCTTCAATATAGTGCGCGTCTCCGTTCATTGAGCCTTGCGCTGAACGGGATATATCTAGTGGATGTATGGTTGTGGGATTGGCCTGTGTGGATGGGCTGAAGGGACAAATATCGAGAGGGAGGTTAATGGGTTTGCGCGACACAAGAGGAGATATAGAAGGTAGTGCGGAAAACGAACTGGATTAAGTGGCAGAAAGTGAAGGGAAGACCAGGAAGTGATGAGGAGCTTGGTAGCATTAGACTGATTCGAGTGGGGATTCAGGAGTGGTTTGTAAGAAGGTGGCACAAGCCAGTCAGTGAATTACAGTGGGCAATTATTGTGAATGAAAGGGCCTGCTGAAGTTTCGACTTTAATTCATACAAACATTAGATTGCTGACTTACCGGTGGTTCTAACATAGTGCTGGCCACAGACTGTATTGTCGTCGTTTCATAAATAGTGTGAACTGAACTGGCCTGAAGTTCGAACGAGTTCTATACTTTTATTCATATCATCATATCCGGTTGACCATATCTTCGAGTGTCTACGGTACTAGCAGGAAAGGTCAAGGTCTGATTGACATCAATTTATGGATTCCCTTTGATATTCATGGACAATAGAAAGTGCATCTATATAGACAAGTAGCGATGGGCGTAGTGTTCATCAAGCCTATCGCCTAGCTCAATCGAACTGGAAACTGGTAAGAGCCCTATGGAATAAAAAACATTGTAATTGCAGCAGTAAAGGAGCTCAACACTTTAATTAGTCCGCACCCAGTCTTATTTTGACTGAAGACAGCTCAAGATATTCAAACACAGGGGCATACACCAGAAGAACCGGCTCTAGGGTTTGTTCCCCTGTCAACAAAAAGACAACGCACAAATCGGAAACCATGATACTAAATTCAAGAAAATAAACTAGTACATACAACGGCATCATTTTCAAGCGAGTTTTAATCACAGGGGTATCCAGCCACGTGGACACGGCAGAGGTAGACAAGCAACAACAAAAATAGGGACAGATCATCTCACTTAAAACAAAGCAAGGCTACCGGCATATGCGACTAGAGTAACAACGGGATGACCCTTGTCCCTGTTACGATGTGCAACAAATTTCCAACATACCGAGTGATAGGTGCCCTTTGTCGACATGAAAAAAACGTGGCAGTCATATAAAGCCATATAATGAAGACCTAATGTAGGTGCGGCTTGAGTAGATGTGCAACAAAACAAGATCATTAGATGAGGTAAGGGGCAGAAATGAATAATTTGCAGAAGATCCACTCGCTTGAGTAGGAAGGGGCATCTCGGCCACCGATGCTGGGAAGAAGAAGGTGGTATTTCGGCTCAACTTGGAAAGATTCAGAAAGAAAAAAACATCTGGAAATGCCGTTCATGGTGTATGTGAGAAAAACATGGCATTCGAAACTTTCGTGGACCTGGTTGAGAACATGTACCGTGAAATTTATTTATTAGCTAGACATCAGCCCGATATGAGTTTATCGATTACCCCTTGCGCCAGCTGGGGCATCCGTTCTTCTACGTTTCAATACAGTCCCCATTGCATCTCTCACCTCCGGATCGGACCTTATAGTGTTTTGTACAAGCCATTCTTTGACTTTCCCCTTTACATCATTCATCGCCTGTGGATCATTGGCGAATGGAATCATTTCTAATGCGTGAAGTCGAGACGCATCGACCTCTGCAGCTTTTGCAGCTTGTTCTAATCGATCAAGTTGCTGCTTCAGCACAGTTTCTGGGGTTCCATTTTGCGGAGCTGTGGATGGTTGTAATAATGGGCCAAGCTGGGAAAACGCAATGTATAATGTGAGACTCGCTTTTCGAGCGAGTTGTATTAATTGAAATGGAAGATACGGCGGGTGTGATGTGAATTTCGTGAGGATTGGATTTAGTATGTTCGTTGCAATAACGGGGAAGTATGGACGCGAAACTGTGTGCAGTTCAAATACGCAGAGCATAATTATGGTGATCCAGCGCCAGTATTTGCCCCAGTCTAAATAGCCAGCAAGACTCAATCCGTACATGAATATCCCAGCAATTCCGTAATAGGGCGCGATCGTCTGCATGCCATGGGCAAGGTAGTCTCTGATTGTTGAACAATGTTGCCATCCTATTACTTCTGGTCCAAATCTTTCGTATGCGAATCGTTTCGCGGGGTTAAGAAGTGTGTCTTGTGCCAATTTTAAATGGACAAAGTAACCCTCAGAGGAAGGGGAAGATGCTGAAACTTTGTCAGGATGATGAATGGCTGCCAGCCGCCTGAATCTTGATTTAATTTCTCGTTCAGTCGCCGAATGAGGGACTCCCAGATCTTGGTAAAAATCTCTTGCTTTGCGAATGTCCCAGTCGGCTTCGTAGATTGTGTATAGGAGATATGTAGATATGACTAATATGTTTATGCGCCGGCGATGTAGGACCCATTTTGGGGAACCAGGTTGAGGTTTTGGATCGCCAACACGTATTGTCAGTCCGTACCATAAAGTTTGGACCCAACCTGTAACCAACTGGATAATCGTGTTAGGAAGCACTATATGAATTGCATGGTGGTATTAGGGGACAACTTACATTAGGGAGGAAGGTCCAACCAGCTAAAGAAAGAAGATTATTAGACATCTCTTAAAACTCTGCTTTCTCCGTTATTGTATTTTCAGTATATAGAAGACATGGACTTGCAAAAGAAGAGAAAACTGTAGTCCCTTGTGTAGATTTTATGTATTGGAAATGTATCCCAATCGGCAGGAGTAAAGCCACTTATCCTTTGTTTGCGACAAAGGGCTTATCTTATCGGAGCACGCTAGCGGCCGCAGCAAAAGTTTCTGGGGGAGACGTTCACGAAAAAAATCAATAGCCTTGAAAGTTAATAACAACAGAATGTCAATTGAAATGCCTTCACAATCAACAATCTCCGGGGCTTCTCCCAAAAAACATAAGAGCAAGTCGGAAAAGAAGCACAAATCAACGGATAGCGAGAAAAAACGAAAACGTGAGAATGGGGAAGAAGGACATCAATCGAAGAAACACAGATCCGAGAAGACGGCTACACTTAGTTCCTCCTCGATACAACCACCAGCTGAAGTATCGCCATTCCATTTACAGACATCTTCCATCTTTTTGCCCTTAGCACCAGTATCTCAGAAATTTCCTCTCGAAGGTTTATGCGCCGAACACCTTTCTCCACTCATTCTCACATATTATCCTCCATTCAATGGAGTTATTCTTTCCTACAGCAACCCACGATTTGCCGAAAAAGCCTTTGGTAACGATGGAGATTCTACTCTTTTACAAAACTTGGACGAATATGCGGTCAGTTGGGCTTGGGTGACTGCTGAGTTTCTACTCTTCAAACCGGAAAAGGGAGCTTGGTTAGAGGGTTATATCAATTTACAAAATGAAGGGCATCTTGGTTTAGTCTGTTGGAATCTATTCAATGCAAGTATCGAGAGGGCAAGATTGCCAAAAGAATGGAAATGGGTCGGTGTAGAGGACCAAGAGAAGGATGCGGAAGCCGAAGCTGAAGAAGGCGCAACATACGCTGAAGATGGAATTGGCTATTATGTGGATGGAGAGGGCAAGAAAATTGAAGGCACCGTGAAATTTCGAGTCAAGGAGATTGAATCAAATCATGATAAGGAGAGAGGGTTCTTGACAATTGACGGAACGATGTTAGATGAGGAGGCTGAGATGCGATTGTTGGAAACCGAACAGGACAGAGTTGGAAATAAAGACAGCGCCGGTAGACGTCTAGGTGGTGCAAAAGCTCTTGGTGCAACTAGCTTAGGAGTAACCGTTGAACCGTCTGCCACGGAAGTGGACACAGGGAAGAAACACAGACGAAGAGATTGAGGTGTTCTCTGAGTATTATATGGCGTTAGTGGATACCAGGGTTCTTCATAATGATATTATCTTAGCTAAAATCTCCGCGTGATGCACTCTATGTGTATTTACCAGTTTATACAAGTTTTAAAATCTGTACAACATGTGAAGAAGTTTTTTAATATCGAATGACTCGTTTAAAGAGACCAGAAACGTCCCCAGAAAGGGATTTCCGTGCACTTAGCGTCAATCAAGCTCACCAGGAGCAATATCCCAGGGAAATTAATGTTTAAGCCTGGCACGTGATTACCCGTACCTTCTTTTTTATTTTTGGAGTTCGCGAAACTATTTTCGCGTCAAACGCCGTGCTTTCTTCCCCACACCTTCTCTGCATTGCATTTTCTAGCTAGGTAAGTCTTAGAAGCTTCAAACGGGTCGGATCGATTTACATTCCTCATCGCCGACATGAGACTACGTTTAAATGTGCGCAGGCACAATCTTCCTGACTGCCCCATCATCTGGGATGTGAATACCTCAACATCCGCACCTACAGTGTCAGAATTACTAAATGAAATTAATGATGTAATCCCCATCGAATCTACAGAATGGGGGATGGAGGATTATGCTGTTGAGGTGAAGGGGAAGGGAGGGCTTAATTATGAATGTTTACACTTTCAGCCTGTTGACAAAGTAATGAAGGAAGAAGATGAAGTAATGTGAGTTTGAGCTTGCATTCATTACACATTTGCGAGAAATGTATACTAATATTTTATTCATTAGCATTCGCCCACTTCTTACTAACGATTTGCGAGCGCGAAGAATATCTGGAAGGCACCAAATTTCGGCGGATGGGAGACATTTGGTTGACGGTGTTGCGTTTGGAAGACCTATGTTAAGGAGACCAATAAACCGCCCAGCAATTGAGATTCCCCCTCGCAAACGACGCAGGATTACAATTGATGAAGACGAGGATTCAGAGGATGCCGAAGATGAGCCAGCAGCTAAAAGAATCGCTTTCCGATCAGAAGTTGACGAAGACGAAGACGATGAAGACGACGATGATTTTGATCCAAATGCAGACAATTACGAGGATGAGGAAGAGGAAGAGGAAGAAAGCGACGAGGAAGCCGCGGATACAGAAAGTCGACAATTAGTTATTCATGCAGATTTTGAGGATGACGATGAAGAGAGTGATGGGGAGGTTGAGAACACAGACGACCGACAACTCGTCCTTCATGCAGACTTTGAAGATGATGACGAAGAAGACGATAATGACTTTGAGCCAGGAATGGAGGAGCAAAATTCGGAGGATGAGGAGGAAGATTTTGAGGGATTTCAAGATGACCAGCCAAACTCGACCGCTCCCGACAATGAAACGGAAAAATCAGGCCATGTTGACGAGCTATCTGCTGCCGACAGGGCTGTCCTTTCAAGTGTCAAGAACCCATCAACGAGAGCAAAAATTTGCAAATTGCATACTGCTTTTCCCAACGCCTCCATATCCGTTGTCAACTTTGTCTTAAAAGGTTCTGATGGAGACATCTCCCACGCCTATGAGGCTCTGGTTCGAGGATACGTTCCTGCTAAGCCGAAAAGCTCTATCTTACAATTATCTCCTAATCAACCCAAATCACCGAAGGTCTCGTCTAAAGCCCAAGTCTCTAAAAGCAGCGAAGCAGGAATCACATCCAAGCAAAATGGTCCGGCATCAACTAATAAGATGGATTTAGACGATGAAGAATCCGGCTCGGAGGAGGAGGAGGAGGAAGATGCATTACTTCAACACTATGATCAGCACGGTTTACCGCCAGGTTCAATTACTTCAGGCAAAGCATTATCTTATATGGCTGAAGCTATGGAGGGTGCTCCCGACTCAAAGCCAAAACATACCAAGTTTGAAACCGGTCCCGCAGCCATTTCTACTAGTAATGGTAGCACCTTTGCAGGTAGAGATTTGAGCAGCGGGCTCACCTCTATACCAGCAATAGATCTTAAGCCGAATGATGATGAAATATCTATTGATAGTGACGATTCCTCAGAATCTTCTTCCGAAGCTGATTCAAGCAGCAGTAGTGATGATAGCGATGATTCATCCAGCGGAGACGATTCTAGTGAGGCTGCCGACGCATCATCCTCATCGTCTGATAGTGACAGTGATAGCGATTCTTCGAGCGATTCTTCGAGTGATGATGAAGCACCGGAAGTCAAATCGAGTAAACAGGCTGCGCCAGTGTTTGAAGCTGCTAAGAAAGAACCTAATCCATCTACCGACAAACTTGTTCCAAAATCACGAGTTCCTGTGCCTCCTAGACAGGGCAAGAAAGCAACACACTCCAGGAATCAGCGTCGTAAGCAGGGTATCGCTCTTGCCAGGCTTAAAGAGCGAGGAATTCTTCCAGAGGACACTAAAGCATCTGAATTCAACCAGCTAGAAGTCAATGATAGCACTTCTCCCGAAGACGCATTTGCAGCCCTAGCAGTATTGAGAGCCAACGCCAACTCTGTCAAAATTCAGAATGGAACAAAAAAAGCACTCTCCGAAGCTGACGAGTTCGAGGCGCGGCGACGTGAATTGCTTGCGTCTCTTGCGTCCGGTGGCATCGAGGTATCTCCAACAACTGGCAAAACTGTGGTTGATACCATGGATGTCGATGTTCCCGAAATGGTAAGCGGTGCTCCTAAAACTGGCAAAGATACATCCGAGAACCCTACTGAAGATTCCGATGTCATCAACGTGTATCCACAAGAGGATTCTGACTCCACACCAACAAGTACAAATCAAGGATCCAAGTCACGACGAGCGAAATTAGACGTGGGTGCCGGTCGTCGATTATTGTTTGGCGCACTTGGTATGAAGAATCCTAAGACGAAGAAGGACGAGGACAAGCTTCGTAATGACTTGATGAAAGATGTCCGTGTTTCTAAAACTGTCAATCAGCCTGAAGAAGTTCTCGCCCAGCAGACTGACATTCTCGCTGTTGATAACGATGGATGGAGAGATAAGGTTGCTGTCTATCGAGCGGTCGAATGTTTTCAAGATGGTGTTGTATTGAGCGAGCCGCCGTTTCCATTCGTTCAGCGATGGGATCCTCAACAGCAAAATAATAGAGGTGGCAAGAGGAAGAACCAGGCGCAAGGGCACAATGAAGATTCACAAGGTTCGAAGAAACGAAAGCGACGCAATGGAAAGCAAAACTACTCTGAAGAACAGGAGGAGTATTTCGACGAATCATACCAGCCAAGCTACCAGGAAGACGTCACGGAGACACAATCGACGGAGTCGCCAGCGAGACAGGTTGAGAGTGTGGAGCTCAGGGCTGATATGGGAGATCTTATCCAAGAAACCCCTGATCTAGTCGAACTCCCAGAAGATCCAGCTAGTCTGCCAAATCTAGAACTAAACACGGCACAATCTGGGATGATCATTGCCTTCAAGCAAATGCTTATGGACGAATCTACAAAATGGCAACCACAAATTTCAGCTTATCGTACAGCCTCCGTTCTGTCCGTCGACGATAATGGTGATATCACAGTTTCTTTGGCAAGAAGAGACAGAGATTACCCAGTGAAGCATTATGACGAAAATGGAGAGAGGATTTGGGGAAAGTTTGAAATGCCTAATGAAGAAGAGGATGAAGAGGAAGAGGACAATGGAGAAATGGTCATCACCTTCTACGAGCTTGTCGAACCGAAGATTGTCGCCCCTGCCCCAGTAAGCCTGTCTACCGAAATCTCCAAAAATGGCATGGCGACTGATGAATCCGTGACTTTAAGCAACGAGAATTTAGATGAAACACAATGCTCCCATGTCACAGAGACGCAGTATTATGACACAGACCCACCAGCTTTTGCCGAGACTGCAGATATAATCAGCACGCCACGTAATTCGAAGCTAGAGTATCTGCAAGCTGAAGCATTACCGCAATCAATCACTGATAGCGCAAAGGAAAACATTTCACATCTTATCAAGGAAGCTGGCTTTCGCTCTAATATTCCCTCCTCCGTAGTCCGAGATTTTGCTCTCAACAATTTGGAAAAGGGCGAAGAAGCGGTTAAGCACGATGGAATGGATGAAATTGACAAAACCTCGTTTTCGCCAAAATTCAATGGTTTCGGTTCGAGCTCGCCGATCCGACAACCACAGTCAATCACTTCTCCTGACAGGCAACAATCGAGTTGGCACACTGTAGGGTCTCAAGAACCTTCAAGCGTTTTAAATCGCGATAAACCGGAAGTGTCTGCGAATCAAGAAGCTGAATCAACTATTCAAAAGGACTTAACAACAAGAGTGCCACAGGTAACTCCAATTGTACCCAGCATGCACACCAAGCCAACCACCAAGAAAATCAATGTCAACAAGGCTCAGGCATCGTGGGAAGCCCTTCAGCCACGTAAAAATGCACCTAGTCCAGTTGAGACAGACCAAACGCTTGACACGATTGAGGTAGATTGTAGAGCAGCAGACCCAAAGTTATCAGGGCAATCATCATTCGCAAGTTTGGTCACTGACCATGGACGGCAACCAGATTTCAGTTTTGAGAACATACGAAACCAGGAACTTCATGATGCTAAAACAGATGTTACAACAATGGATATGGCAACACAGGATGGTGATGAGCCTGAACTTCCTCCACACCTATCTAATTCGACTAGCAAACCTACTGAGAACGACGATAAGGATGTACCTTCATCGGATGATTTTCCAACTGTTGAAGAGTTTCTCAGCCAGCCTTCTCAGTCTTTGAAGAAGCCTGAGGAGAACGCTTCGCAGCCTCCACTAAAAAAGCCACAGACTATTACTAGGATGAGAAGGCCATTAGCAGCATTTGACGATACACAGTCTTTAGCAATCCCGGCAGATGATAAGAGTAAGAAAGCGTTGGTGGCATTTGATGATTCAGACTCAGAGTCGGATACAGTGCAGGTGAAAGCCGAGCTTGAACCAAAGGGAGCTGAAGTTAAATCAAAGAAGACAATTGCTGCATTTGATCCATCTTCTGATGAAGAAGATCAGACCACGCCTAAAACGTCCAAAGCACCACAAAGTTCGCAATACATGGATTTGACCCTTTCAAGCGATGTAGAGCCCGAACCTGAAAAGGAGAAATTGAACGGCGAAGGCTCAAACAGAGATGAAGATTTTGAGGCAGGATGGGGAGCAAAGACAAAAAGTAATTTGAGAGGATTAAAGAGACAAGGGAGTAATAGCTTGGGAGGTGCAACAAACACTTCTCTGAACACCAAAACTTCCAGAAAAAGATTCTGAGCATGTTAGACACCGGAAAGTCAATGTCAAGATTCACTTCGAATGGTGTGCTGATTTAACCAAATATTATTTGTAAAGAGAGACATAGCAGAGGATTATGCAGCAGTTAGCAAAATTGTAAGGTACAACAGGTAGCTACAAAAATTAATACAATAACAGATAATCATTCTTGACTTATATTTTTGCATTCTCTATATCTTTAAAACCGTGTTTACATCGGACTTCATTCTACATTCGAGTTGATTGTCTCTCCTAGTAAGTGCATAGAGGTGGCGCATGTATTCATTGCCAATACCTATTTTGAATTTTCTGCTTCTAACATTCCAGGAGTTATGTTCCTCCTTGATCTTCCCTTCTGTTATCAAACCTATTCAAATGATTCATTTTACAATGTTCTTTTGATTTCTAACCTAGTTGTATGGAATTCTTTTTGTTTCGTTTCATCTCATCCTTGGTGTATGCAAGACCTTGTCTGGTTGGTGTTCAGCCAAGAACAATGCATTGGCTCTCGATCGTTCTTGATTGCTGATAGGGCTTAGGATTCTTCTTCTAGAACTGTTTCTACTTCTCTCCACTCATTTTCTTTGAAGTTATATTTCTTGATTTCAAGATGAGAAAGGTTCATTCAGTGATACATTGATTCGCAAGTATGGGTTTAGTTATACCGAACACGTGTAATCTTACATCCCTATGCATTGCTGCAAGTATATATCTCTTATCGCAATGTCTTCTCCGTCACTTTTGAATACATACTCACGTATATAAGATCTTGGATGCTTTTTTGGTATAATTTATAGCTGTTACTTATTCTCGAGTACACACATTCAAGATACAGATTTCCTTGTTTGAAACAGTCGGTCCAATACGTCTACTTCCAAAGAGCCACCATATCACCCCGTGCCGCATATATACGGATTCTACCCCGCCAGTCATCATTTGTATTTACCCAAAGAATCCTGCTTTCGATCTCGAATCGCATACTCAGTCCTCGAAACTACCTTCTATTTCTCGACGTTTCGATTGCTGAACTGAAAGTTTGAGTGGGAAACAAACAATCGTATATTTAAAAACACCCCGAGTCCGAAGTCCTCCCCAAGTCAGCCTGAAAGTTTAGACTTCCTAAAGTGCAGAAGACGAGTTAGACCGAGTTCAAGACTCAGGGACTTGCAAGAAACATGAAAGCTATCTCACTACTCCTCGTCTGGAGTTTCTTGCCTGTTATTATCGCTTCGTTGTTGTTGGCGCCTGCTCCGGTTTTCACGGCTACAACTAGTATTTCTGCATCGAAATCATCATCGAGTCCGTTCTTGGTTCGAAAAGATTGGAGGAATGGAAATCCTCGGGAAGGATTCCAAGCTTCTGAACCGAGCGAAACGAGTGGAGAGGATCCGTTAATCACAGCCGCGCCAAGTGCAGAAGAGATTCAGCTTCGGGAAAAATATCATCTGACTACTTATTGGAGTTGTGTTACGCTGCAGACTTTTGTTCATTGTGGATGGTATGTGTGCTTTTTCTTTTATTTGGAGGCAAGGAGTTGGATTGGAGATGAATTTGGGTTGAGGTTGTTGTGTTTGGTTTTTGGTTCTTGAGGGTTGAGAAGAAAAGGGAAAGTGGGTGGGCGGGATGTTGTTGGTTTGGAGTAGAGACAAATAGATGCTAACTTGAGCTGACTAGGCATGAGCCAATTCTTGAAGGAGGAACAGAGATTGCGGGAGCTTCCTGCGGATCATGTAATGCTGGGAAAGTGGCTTTGATGGCGGCGGGAGCTGTGATGGTTGCGGGCATTCTGTGATGAGAGATGAGAGTCAATGTTAGATTGGGGTGAGTTTGTGGTAAGCGGTTGATGTTTGGAGGGGAAGTGGATGTGGAGGAATGACAAGATTTTTATATGAAGATATTGCTGAATATCGAGCGGGATAATTCAATTCTGTGCGAATTAATGGAAGTTTTGTTATATGGGAGGATTACTGACCTGCAATGGAGTCATTGTTTTCGGGTAGATGGTTGTTTAGATAATATATATGCAAAGCCGGCCGTGTTGGGCCATGTTAATACTAATTGAATGTGACATTTCATTCTAAGAAATCACTTACCAAAATTTGTAGAGTTCATAAAGTCAGGATTAATGTTTCACGCAGATCACCTTGGTGGATTAAGAAAAACATTTGACTGGGAACTGGCACCTAGACCTCCCAAGCCATTGCTTGTGTCATAACACTATTCGTGTAAATTCTAGGGAAAAGGATTTTTTGTATCAGAAGGGAAAAATAGACTGAGAGAAGATGGCGAAGGTTGGCAAGTCCTATGACTTTTCAGGTTGCATGATTGGAGATTAACACCAGTCATTCGCGAACAGATCATTAGACTTCATACACGGATTTCTTTTCACAATTATATTTCTATAATATACTTAGGATCTCTCGAGTTCCCTATCACCTGCCCAAGCCAACTTTCTCGTATCCAATCTCTCTCCCTCACCCCTCTTGACTTCCACAACTTTCTCTCCCGTTGCCCATCTCAACATCGTAAGAGAATGCTTTCCAAAAGTATATTTACCCTTTCCATCCCATTTACTTTCCTTAATACCCACTTCCTCCTTCTCCGCAGTGTTTGTCACCTTAACATTATCTCCAGTGATAGTGAAAACCTCAACCTCACCCTTCACCCCCAATAAATCCGTCTCGAAACTCTCCTCCTCGCTCACATTCACAACACACAAACTAATCACTCCATCCTCATCTATACTTCCCGCTACATCCAACCAGCTCGCTCCTCCCTGTTCACCCACTACACTTCCCAGCCACTTTGGTTCCTGAACCCCTTCGTACGCCCCACCTCTCACATGTAATCCCAGAGTCCATCCGCGCATATACTTACTATATAGCCATAATGGCCACCAAGTTGTTTGTTTAATAATCCCATCTTTACTTGTCATCAATGGAGAAATGACGTTGACGCTCTGAGCCAGATTTGCCATCCCCACATACCGACTCTGTCGAATAAAAACGTTCAACCATACACCGACGGCTAGAGCATCACTTAGAGTATATTTTTCTTCAGCTCCCTCTTCTCCGGGTGCACGTAATGGATCCCATACGTTCCATTCGTCGAAGCAGATTTTGGGGACAGGTACTGAGGGAGGGATCTTGGCTTGGATGCGTGCGATTTGGATGAGGGAGGCGGCAGATTCGATGGCGGTTTCTGCTTGCAGGGGTGAAAGGGCGTTGGGGAGATGTTGGGAGGAGGTGCTGTAGATGTGAATACTATGCATGGTTATGTGGTGAATATTAGGTAGTAGCACGGTAAGATCCCAGGGGGAGAGACCTGTTTCACCACAGAGAATGAGCTGAAGGGATGGGTCGAGGAGATGGAGAGCTTTGGACCATTGAAGAGCTTTTTTGGCGCTGGATTTGTTTAGTATTGGTTTCTTGGGGTGGGAGATTCGACGTACTAGTCTTCAGCAGTCATTTGCTCAACTTGCCACGGTCCCCAAACTTCGTTCCCTAGTGCCCAGTATTTGATATTGTATGGTTCTTCATGTCCATTCTTTCTTCGAAGATTGGCATAGTAGGTATTTCGAGTACCGTTGCAATACTCTACCCATGCCAATGCTTCGGTCAAGGTTCCTGTTCCCATATTGAGACAGAAATAGGGCTCGACTCGTTTTTCCTTTCCTTCTGAGAGAACACTGAGATAATGCATGAATTCATCAGTTCCTGGATATTGTTAGCTTCCGAGCTCAAGCGAAATTTTTTTTGAGAAGAACAAGTACCAAATTCATTCGTCTCAGTTCCTAGCCAGGCAAGTTCAGGTCGAGCAGGCCGATTTTCTCTAGGCCCGATGCCATCTTCCCAGTGATATGTAGCGATGAAGTTTCCACCGGGGTAGCGAATCACAGGAATATCGAGTTCGCGGAGCGCACTGAGAACATCCGTGCGGTAACCATGTTTGTCGGAGAGAGGATTTCCAGGATCGTATATTCCACCGTAAATGCAACGGCCCATATGTCTACCACGTGTGAGTAGATATACAAATTGGTGAAATTGCTTCAAGCTGAGATATGTGTATTCTATCTCTCAGACCACAAGCTCGTGATATAGGGAGCTTTCAGGTGATGTAGAATAGAATGTTGTGAAAACGACATTGCATATTCAACCGGTCATGGTATATAGAAGGACTTTCCCACTCGAGAATGCCCAATGTCCAGTGGATGACAACATTTGCACAGAATATCATTGCTGACATTCTTTGATATCTGAACTCTCTTGAAATACAGCGAAAATATAGTTCACATGATGGCTTCTAACTTCAACTTTTCAACGAGCACCACCATATCGAAATCTCATTCTGACCTCGGATTATGCGAGTTCAGATGAGACTCTGAGTTCAGAGGATATCAAACAAGTCCCCGTACGTATGCTCCAAAGTAGTCAAACGACACTGGACTTTTGAAGATATACAAAAGTACTACTCACTCCATAAACCCTCCATATATCATAGGGTCTATTTTAAAGTCAGTATACTTTCATATGGAACAACCTATGAAGCTCTCTCAAACATACCGATCTTCGACAACCTCCTCGACGCATCAATACTAATCGAAGGCGTCTCCCTATCGGGTATTCTCGTGAACGTCGTCATCGTGTCAATATCTCTTTCCCTTGTTCAGATCCGTGTAGTATTCCGTGCCTCACGGGATGAAACAAACAACATAAAGCGCTGCACAAGGAATCCTGCCATCTTAATAAACCTCGGAACCGCATCTCACAAGAATGAAGAACAGTCTCCCGTCTCCACCTTACCCACCTTACCCACCTGATACTACGATATCGACTCACAAATCCACACCCACAACCACAAACAAGAAGACGTGTGGATAGTCGGTCACCACTCTGTGCGCTCATTGGTGCGCATATACATTGCTCCGAGCAAGTGGACGATTTAATCCGAAGCTGCACGCGCCCTCCCGGCAAGCGAGCCTCTCTGACTGGATGGAAAATCTCAAGCCATAAACAAGCGAAACTCTACGTCTCCGCACCCCACGCGGGAACTTGCACACCCTGGTCTGCTCACGCCCTCCACAACAGAGCAAGAGCAACCCGCGGTCAATCTTCAAAAAAGTGCTTGGAAACTTGGGAGAGGAAGTCATGGCCGTACATTAATCGGAAATGCAGATGCGTACCAATGGGCGTGGCCGAGCCGAAGGACCCATGCGCACCAAGATGCACAGGACATGCTCAAGAACGAATCACAGCAAGGGCGTGGCTGGTCCCCAAACGCGGAGAGCTAGAAGACTATCGTAGAGTGCCATGTCGGGAGCTCCCAGGTGCCATTTCCCCAGGATCCCCGCATAACTAGCGTATTATCATATGGCATGTTGTTGGTGTTGGTAAATTGTGAAGTGTGATGTGAAGAATATAAGATGTGAATATTTCCCATGCAGATGTTGATCCCTTCTGATCAGTATCTCTTCTTGAGAACATTTTCTTATTCGATACTGTAAGCTTTCGAGCATTGTTACAGCCATGGTTCTGTCTCCAAAAGTCTATCAGGTAAGATCAATGTGTTGAAACTCAGTGTTCTTGATCTTTGCTAATACTGAACCACAGTTCCTCGTGGGTGTTTTCGCCTCTGTGGGTTCAATTCTTTACGGTTATGATCTGGGTACGTAGATTGTATACTCAAGACTCTATACACCAGCTCTAACAGTAAACTAGGTGTTATCGCAGAAGTCGTTGCAAGTGAAACATTCGTCGAAAAATTTCGACCAACTTCAACAGAAATGTAAGAGGTCCTCTTCCAGTGATACAATACAAAACTAACTGGCTCAGTGGTATTGTAGTCTCCTTCTTCACGGGTGGAGCATTCTGTGGTTCTGGTCTTGCAGGTCCAGTTGGAGACAGATTCGGTCGTCGATGGACCATCTTTTCAGGATGTCTTATCTTTATACTCGGAGGCGGTCTCCAAACCGGCGCACAGCATATTCATTATCTTTGGGCCGGTAGATGGATTGCCGGATTAGGAGGTAAGCTATCAAAATCCAGCATTTTGCTCCAGTAACCTATCACTAACAAGCAATTGCTAGTTGGTTTCCTCGTTATGATTATCCCCCTCTACCAAGCCGAAATCGCACATCCCAGCATTCGAGGTCGCATCACATCCTTACAACAATTCATGTTGGGAATTGGTGCTCTCGTCGCCGGATGGATCAGTTACGGAACATACGTTGGCATCAAAGGCAACTCTGCACAATGGCGCTTGCCACTAGGACTCCAACTGCTTCCCGCCGTTGTTCTCGCCGGTCTCATTTTCCTCTTTCCCGAATCTCCACGTTGGCTCATCGATCATGGATACCCAGACAAGGGACTCAAGACGCTCGCCAGATTGCATGCCCATGGGGATGAAAATGATCCCTGGGTGCGCGCTGAATTCGATCAAATCCAAGACAGCATTACGTATGAGCACGAGCATGAGGCAAAATCTTACTTGGAATTGTTCACAAACAAATCATCTTTCCGTCGATTGTTTATCGCGTGTGCCTTGCAGGCTTCGGTTCAAATGACTGGTGTTTCCGCAATCCAATACTATTCCGTAAAGATCTATGGACAGATTGGCATTATAGGAAGTGATGCTTTGAAATATCAAGCTATCAACAATATCATTGCTTTGCTCGGAGAAGCGTGTTGCGTTTTGTTCATTGATAAGTTAGGACGAAGATGGCCTTTGATTTGGGGTAATCTGTTCAATATGGTTAGTCATCCAATTCCTCACTTCCTCTACATATAAGATCACAAAATACTAACAATCGCTCCAGCTCACGTTCCTCATTGCCTGTGTCCTCATCGCCAGCTTTCCGCCCGCCACCAACCATAACATTGGCGCCTCCTGGGGTTTCATCATCATGACCTGGCTGTACAATTTCTCCTTCTCCTGCACCTGTGGACCTCTCTCTTGGGTAATTCCTGCCGAAATCTTTGACACCCGTACCCGTTCTAAGGGTGTCTCCATCGCAACCATGGTTTCCTTCGCCTTCAACACGCTGATCGGTCAAATCACCGATACGGCTATGACCAACATTGGATACAAATTCTACTTCGTCTTCATTATCTGCAATTTCACCAATGCGCTGTTTTTCTACCTATTCTTGCCCGAAACCGCGAGAAAGCCTTTGGAAGAAATGAATTATCTCTTTACTCATGCACCCATTCTCGTAAGTTCTTCCTTTCTATCACTAACTCTCACCACGTATTCAAGAAACCCAAATCCTAACAGCAAAATAGGTTCCCGGAACAGACAAAGCATCGTACAACGCTGGCTACGCCGCAGATATCGAGCGAAGAGCTCAAGAGATTAGCGACAAGAACGGGGTTGACGTTGAGCACTATCAAGGTGACCTTGAGAAGCACCGCACTGGTGCCAATCCGGCCATGGGTGTGGCATGATGGATCAGTTATCAAGTTATGATTAATATCCTTTATGGATATAGAAATTGGATACCCGAATATTAATATTTACTATTTATTGAATTGTTGAATCGGTGCTCTGAATGTGGATGACATGAGTGATTGTTCTATGGCTCGCTGTCCCACGTGATCCTTTGTGATATGTACATACTGGGATTGAACGTTGAGGCACATATTTTGCGGCTAGGCCTCTATCCATTGCTGTACTAGATTGCAAGCATAGTAGAAATTACGGAAACGATATATGGAAGTATTCTTCTGATGTTTTGAGGTTTAGTTGAGGGCGTACCTAAAATTTCTAGAATATCGCTCTGGTTCTTTGAGTCTGAACCCTGTATCTCAACAGAAGCGTGTGATGGAATGGAATGAAATGATAGCCTACACTTCAAAGATTTCATCGTCGCGTTTTACGCTTTGTCGTTGAATTCAAGCTGTCGATAATTTTCGCAGGAAATCTCGCAGCTAATTACCAGCAAAGAGTATATGAACAACGCAAATATCTCTGGATGGACACATATAATCAGAGTTATATATCAAAATTGTAGAAGCTGACAACTTGTAGATACGATGTTCAGATCTATTCTATTGAGCTGTAATTCAATTCAATGTGGACTGATTCAAGCGGTTGTGGTGTACATCGTCACACTCTTTGTAAGTCTTGCTCATCATGAATTCCAATTGAACCCTCGCTCTCCAAACACACTATTGAACACGAAGAACAAGAGTCTATTGAGTCTGACAAGAGGTATGAAACTCTTACATCTGGTATAAATATCTCAAATCTAGACTGTGAAGCCCATCTTACCTGAGGTATGAAACAACATCTCTGGTGTAAACACAGGCACTTGTCAAGAAAGCGGTGACTATTGGTTTACTATGAGACAATAAATCACTGTTAAATAGTTGACTACTCTTCGTCGATCCTTTTGATGTCCAGAATCCGCCAAGTTGTCGCAGTTTCTCTCCTTCATGTCCGGGCATTCGAACTCGAAATCTGGTAACAACAATTTTGAATATATTAACAAGTACGTCCGTAAAGTGTACGTATTTACTTCGGACGAAAGCGCTCCACAGAATGGAAGGACCATTCTGGTAGACCGTTGAAAGTTTGATGTACAGAGTGAACTTTGTATTATTTCCTTGCCAAACGATTTACAATGGAGCTCGTGGGTCAACGTTGCAAGCATAACTTTATGCTTGCACACACCCGCGATATAATCAACCCAACTCGAGAGTAAAAACGGGCCCTCCCTTGCACAGCCTCTATATTAACTCTCTCAATACGAGCAGCAAAAGTAATCGACATAAAAAAACATGAAACAAAATACATACATGCCACTTGGATGCTTCATATGTCTTGAAAGCCCACCATATTGGCTTTCAATCAAATCTTCATAAATTGTAATCTACGGTAGATCCTCAATTTATATACCCTTACACTTGGTCCAGACCGATGCGATCAGAGTGAGGTAAGAGAAATCCTTGACATTTGGGTGATTGATGATTGAACAAAGTATGATGACATAAATGATTTACTTGAGGAAATGTGAGACTCTCACGGTTCTGCAAGAGGACTGTGAGGCTCAAGTACCTAGGTATCGAATGTCTTGACTCTTGAAGCTTTGGGGATGGCTAATATATGAGGATAAAGTAAGAAAGTAGGCGTAGAATTGTAAAGAAAGTATAATGATTGGTAGGTACCGTTGATGAGGAGGAAAGTACTGTATAGTCTGTACTGGATGTCAGTAACATGCAGATTATAACGTTTCAATAGTAGTAGCTTCGTGAATATGAAACCATTCTAGACCCCAGAGCCTCCTTCAATCCTTTATAATTACAAGTGCCATTACCTAGGTAGCTTTCCGGCACTAGAATCTGAAATTGCGGTATATGTTAATATTTATACGAGACTCTTTGGAAAAACCGATGCAAAACCGATGTAAACCCCGAATCCTTCAATCACACCCCTTTACCGATATAAGTTGGAACTCCGTACGCACGCTTTTCATGATATCAAATACGCATGTAGGGACGGACACCCATTTCATCATCCCGACCGGTACCTGCGCCGCCAAGCTTTACACGAAAAGATGAAAGATAACAGAAATATCACAGCAGTGGATCTCATTAAATTTTTGCATCCTGATAGAGGAATTTATCACGTGAAATAAGGCGCCTTTAGAATCTGATGATAATTTGTGGATTACCTTGGGAAATTGGTCCGAAATTGATCCATCATGCAAATGCGACCTGATGAACGAGTTGAACTCAAAAGACCCTACGACCTCCGTTTTGTACTCCGTACGTTGTAACGACCAGCCAAACTTGCCAGGTAAGCTTCACCGGAATTGATTGGGGTTTCATGTTTTTGAGTGGAAAAGACAGTTTGGATCTTCCATGAGATCTTCAGAATTGGAGTGAAGTGGATATAGAAAAACCGTTATTGTGATCGCCGTTGTCCTTTGCTGAGTAAGTCTGGAGACTGAATATTGCTCACTTGAGAAGCAAGAGAATGAGAACAAGTAATTGGTCGAGAATGCAAAAAGGAGGTCAGCAAAGAAGACAAGTCAGCAGAGAGTTTTGTATTCGGCGGTATTGATGAGGTCATGAAGGGGATTTCAGATTGTAGCATGCCCATTGCTCAAGGATATCTGGGATTCAAACCAAAGTACTCTCTACATGCATGCTTTCCAGGATGCTGCATTTCAAGTTAATCCTAATCGCGTAAAGCGAACGATGGTCACGAAGCGGGCCATACTGAATTTTGATAGTAGCTAGGGGTATTAATAGATAGCCAGGGCAAGGTGCCACTTAAATTATTTTGGACGCGTAGACAAGTTGAGGCTGTGAGCCTGTGAGTGATAGATTTATCCTATGATAAGCTATATGGTTACTGACTGCTGTACGAGATGGTAGACAGTAGTTGGTTGCCACTATTCGGTGAGGTTGGCCATCTTTTGTTGGTGTTTAAAGTACAGTACAATAGAACTACTATTTGAGATTCCAGCTGGGTAACAGACGACTGAAAATAGAGCCATGAAAAGAAAAAAAGCATTACCTAGATAGGTAGCCTTTTGCATTGATCGAAGAATACTTATGGCCAGCATGCTAGTCAGCCAACGAAGAGCGGCGCTCTCTACTTGGGAATTGACTCAATCATAGCAGCCAAGATGAGGCATATGAGGAAGTCATGACTTGCGGGCTCAAAAAGTCGACCAATCCTACTGGATATCGATATAGTCGTTTGAAGTATAAAAGAACATTCTACCTGCCCAGCGTTAAGGGGAGAGAAAGCGATGAACAGGAAGGAAAGAGGAGGGCACTGAACCTGCGCTTGTAATAAAGATCACTCATCCTATAGTACCTAGGCAACACACTAACATTTTAGTCCGAGGTGGGAAAGCGTGAGAAAGCGTGAGATGTCGGTATTCTGGATGAGACTGCAGTGTATTCTCTGGAAAGAATTGGTCAGACTCATCAAACTAAAAACACTAGAAGCGTCTTATTCATCTACCAGGAGCTTTTGAGAATAGATCCGGCGATTATCCTTCACCAATATGCGGAAACCATTGGAACGGGCCTGGAAACAGACTTGACATAGCACCAAACCGGACGGCATGGGTATGTTAGAAGTTAGGATGGATTCGGTTCATGAATTCACGATGGAAGACCTAGCACCAAGAGCGTAGCGGATGGGATGGTATAATTTGAATTGGATGTTCTACACTTGAGGATATCGTGGATATTATAATATACCAGAAAGATGTATAATGTGATGATATTGGTTCTGTCGTATTGATTCGATTTCACATGTGGACTTCGCACCTTAATTCTAATTCTTGACCATTCCACCCAAAAAAGGCCCAACCACCCTTGGTTCTTCAATCAGTCAGTCCAAGATTGAGGTGATGAGAAAAAAAAACCCTTGGACTTTCCTTTTTTTTTTTTTACCTTCTAGGGAGAGACCCCCTTTTAGGGATATGGTAACAACCTAGCCACCCTAGCTAATCTTTTGCAATCAGCAATCTTGCTTGTGCAATGTTCAGTGTGCAATGAATGAATGTGCCATGGAAATTTGAATGTGCTTCTAACTAATAAATTGATTCCACCTGGCTAATAAATGGTATCCCCATGTATTGTAACATAACATACCTAATACTGTTTAGCGGCACAAGCTGGTCCTGGCTTGAGAGAAATTATCAGAAGTTATGAGTGAATTTGGGAAGGGAAAAAGGATTGATTGTTGCGTAAACCACCTGCACCTGGGCACTTTTGATCTGAATCAATCCATCCATCCATCCATCCACCCATCCACCCATCCACCCATCAAAATCAAATCAAATCGACTCGACTCGACTCGACTCGACAATCAACCAACCTTATCCATTCATTGACTTTATCGACCCAGGTACATACATACCTACATACCCAGGCGGTGCTAGGAAAGAAAGATTGAACGTTGGCGAGATTGAAAGATTGAAAGATTCCAAAATAACAAAGGGCGAGGAAAAGAACAACCTAAGAACATCTCAAAATCTCAAACAAACCCTAAGAAATCTGCATTTGAACCTTCCCGGTCAACTCGCCTTGCCTTGCGCATTTTCTACTTCTGCATGTTCTAAAGAAAGCAAACTTGATTCAAAGCCGAAGCCTGCTGATTTCCTTTTCATCCGCGCCACCATCCATCCATCTACCCATCCATCCACCCACCCAACCAGCATTCATTCATCTAACGCCAAAAGATTTCTACTTCATGTTGATTTGAACGCCCTAGTTTGTCAACCACAACCACAACCACAATCTCAATCTCAACCAACACAAGAAACACAATACTTGAGGTATTCTCCAAAGGATATCCAGAAAAGTTTAATCCAACAATCGACTTCGAACTTCGACCTTGATTTTAATACCGACATTCGTTTGTACACACTCCCTTCTTGTTTCGATCAAGAAGGATTCTTGGATACACCTCCTTTCTTTCTAAATTCTGCTGGCCATCTGGAAGACCTCAATCTCATCCTTCACTTCTCAGCTGTTAAAACTAACGACACTCGATACCTTTTACGATAATATTCTATGAATTTCGAACTTCACGATTTGATCTGAGCTTGCTGCTGATTGCCGCCCGAGAACTTTGAGAGGAATTGAGCGTGTTCTTGATCTATTTTCACTCTTCCATTTTACGAACCCGTCACGAATTCCACATTCCAGAACATCAACCGCAACCGCCTTGGCTAACGTAGCATATGCTATTGCACTCATAAGATTCTAATTTGGGCTCGTTTTCATCGTCAATATGGACCACTCCTATAGTGGCTCCGGGCGAAGGCCCCCTCACATAACAGTCAATTCGGGCAGTGGTGGAGATCTGCTCAATTCATCTACTAGCTCTCCTTCTACGGCAGGAACTCCTGGTCAATCGAGGCAGTTGATCCCGCCGCCGCGGCCACCGACTTCAGGCTCACAACAGTCACGCATGGCTGCCCCTCAAGTATATGGCTCACCCGATGTGGCTCAGTCAAATGAAATGCTACTTCCTCCTTCGAGATCACGGCCTGCAGCGAACAATCAATCATCATCATACTCCGACTATCCTTTACCTTCTCCCTCAGTATCAGGGTTTTCATCACGCAGAACAAGTTGGAGCTCAGAGGCGGGAAGTCGAGACAGTCGAGCAGGACCATTTGGCTCACCTTTTGATGACTCGAGAGCTTCTTCGAGAGCCGGCGACAGCGATGATGAGAATATCAATACACAAACTGTTTCCGAAAAATATAACATCATGCCATCTGCAGGATTATTGCTTTTCCCAGAAGATGTTGAGAAAGACGATTACCTTCACAACCCGGATCCAAGTGATAAAGACCTGGATAAGTGCGATATATGGAATCGAAGAGGTCTTACAAACGTGGGAGGATTGATCTTCATCGTCTTGGGTGTACTGGCCTTGTTCGTTGCATATCCAGTTGTGTATGTTATTAATCGATCGCTGGGAAAATCTCTGCTAACAATTGCCTAGTACATTCGTGAAAGACAAAATCGATCCTACTCATGGTGCTTGTGCAGCAGCAGCAGATTGTTTATCAGATAAAGTTTCCCTTCTTAAGAATATGAGAACGGGTCTCATAGATCCGGAAACTCCAGACTCCGTCAAGAGCAAGACCGCTCACGATGGCACCAAATTGAAGCTTGTGGTAGGGTTTCTTACATCATGGAGTTTTGTTCAATGCTAAATGATTTTAGTTTTCCGACGAATTCAATACCGACGGACGAACTTTCTACGAGGGCGATGACCCATTCTTTCAAGCTGTGGATATTTGGTATGGTGCTACTCAGGATTTGGAATGGTACGATCCCGATGCTGTATCGACCGGAAACGGCACTTTGAACATCAAATTCGACGCTTTCCAAAGTCACAACTTGAATTATCGCTCTGGGATGGTCCAATCGTGGAATAAGTTGTGCTTTAAGGGTGGTCGTGTGGAAGCTAGTATTTCATTACCTGGCCGAGGAGATTGGCCCGGTTTCTGGCCCGGTTTCTGGAGTATGGGCAATTTGGGACGACCCGGTTACCTAGCTACCACAGACGGAATGTGGCCCTACAGTTATTGGGATGGATGCGATTACGGAATCACGCCAAATCAAAGTTCATCGGATGGTATTAATTGGTTACACGGTATGAAGTTGCCGGCTTGTACGTGTCAGGGCCAAACGCACCCTTCAAGAGGCAATTCTCGATCAGCACCTGAAATTGATGCATTAGAAGCCAGTATTGCATTCATGACGGAGAACTGGGGAACAGCTACAGGCTACGCATCTCAGTCTTACCAGGTTGCCCCATTCGACATATTCTACATGCCCGATTACAACTATGTTGAGGTTTATGACAACGAACAGACTTCTGTGAACGCCTACCGAGGTGGATATTATCAACAAGCTATGTCTTCAGTGACTTGGCTCAACAATGATTGGTATGATGGCAACGCATATCAAACGTATGGATTTGAATATACTCCTGGATCCGAGGGACAGGTGACATGGTTCGTTGGTGATCAGTACACTTGGAAAATGGATGCCCGTGCATTGAGGCCAAATGGAAACGTTGGCCAACGAACGATGCCGGAGGAGCCTATGGCTGTTATCATGAATTTGGGAATGGGTAGCAGTTTCTCCCAAATCATGATGCCTAATTTGAACACTCTATTCCCCGGTATCATGCGTTTTGATTACATCCGGATATATCAAGAAGAAGGGTCCGAATCGATCACTTGTGACCCTGAAGGATACCCAACCACCGAATACATCAAGAAGTTCCCGAAGGCATATGTAAGTTTATTCATGACTTTCTTCGTTCGCTCAAAGTATCATGCTAATTGATTTAGCAAAATCAAAACCATACGTCTTGGACAAACGCTGGCTACTCGTGGCCTACAAATTCTTTTGTCGACACTTGCTAAAGCCTCTTCATTTCTTTCACAAACTTTTTGTATAAAGGACGTACTTTGCTTTGTAAAAGCGCAAAAGCAAATCATATACCCCTCGAGACGTGGCACGAACATTCACGCGCCAAAGGACATATAGAAGGCGGTCGGACATGGCGGCGCCTGGCGATTTCGATTCATCTTTTCTTTCACCGAACATTACAAAAGAGCGCGCGTTTCTGTTATTAATCTTGTTTTCTTCGCCTCCAAATACACAATTGCATAGCGGCGTCGGCGTTTCATACTTTCCAGCATCAAGCACGTTTATTGATTTGCCTTTCTAGCTTCACACCAACTGTTGTTGGTTATGTTCAAAGTGCATTTTGAAGCCTTTGTGCTATTGCTGTTGTACAAAAATACCACTGGTTCATATTCTACACGTTTTTAGTTTTCGGTTCAAGTTTTTGAGTTGATAGATGGAGTGACCTTCACAACTCGATTATTGAGTTTAATTTAGAAAGAGAGATAACGGAGCTCTAGATGGGTATCTTTACCACAAAAAAAATAGGCGGGGGAAGTTGGGGAGTGGAAGTGAGGATAAATGAATGAATGGATTGGCTTTATTGACTAACTGACTTAACTGATTGGATTGGATCAATTGATTTGGCTCGGCTGGCTTGGTCTCTGGTTTTGATGTTGTATTTGATTGGATTTTGCAATGCGGGTGGAATCCTCTGATCGACTTTGATATGAATGGTTTGGAATGACTGGGCTGAAGTTAAATGAATGGGTGTTTAAGAGAAACTCGGAAGAGAGGTGGAAATTGGGGTTAAGAGTTTGTGAGGCAATGAGCGAGTTTGAGGAGCTAGGCGTGGAAACCTTCAGAGGGTGTACCCACATACCAATACCGATACCAAATGTCATGATAATAAAGAGACTTCAATAATATTTCCCTGAGCTCCTTCATGTGTTTTTGATGTTACATAATGTTTCAACTACCATACTTCAGCTGTTACTTATTGATTGCAATAATCGGAGTGTGGAAAGTCAAGACAAGCAGACGATGAACATAGAAGACACAGAAACACGGGCTATATTATATACAAATGGCCTCAATTTCACTCTACAACTTCATAGTATAATACATAAACAACACAAACGACCAATCTTACTAATAACTCGCCTGTTCAGGGACTTCTCCAAGACTTCATGAGATATGAGGTTTAGAAAACCCAAGAATTAAGATCACGTGCAGCGAAAGGTCTCGATTATTTATGCCAAGACTCGCTGGGGCAAATATTCAGAACTTTTTTTTTCAATTGAACGCTAAGCCACTTTTGGGTCACTAAGATTATTCTAACCGAGAAATCGCACACTCTCAATATTCGTGAACTTTTCTCCTTGAAATTCTTCTGAACTTTTGAACCTCAACACCTAAAGAAGTCGACCACCGCCAACATGTCGCACCGTAAATTCGAAGCTCCCCGTCACGGATCCCTTGCTTATCTCCCAAGAAAGAGAGCAAGCCGTCACCGCGGAAAGGTCAAGAGGTGAAGCATTTGCCCCAATTTTCATTCTTTGCGACTTTGAGAATTCTACGAATTTATCAATATCCGTCTGCAAATTTCATTTTTGAGGGAAGATCACATTTACTAACTTCTCAATTACAAACAGTTTCCCCAAGGATGATAAGACCAAGCCAGTCCACCTTACTGCCACTCTCGGTTATAAGGCTGGTATGACTACCATTGTCCGCGACCTCGACCGTCCTGGTGCGAAGACACACAAGAAGGAGGTCGTTGAGGCAGTGACTGTCATTGAGACACCACCGGTACGAGCAACGCAGCCCGCTTGGCTTAAGCCAATGGCTAATATCTTTTTAGGTTATCGTTGTTGGTCTAGTGGGTTACATTGAGACTCCTCGTGGTCTCAGATCCCTTACAACTGTCTGGGCCGAACATTTGAGCGACGAAGTTAAGCGCAGATTCTACAAGAACTGGTACAAGAGCAAGAAGAAGGCTTTCACCAAGTACGCCAAGAAGCACTCCGAGAACAGCGGATCTTCCATCACCCGTGAACTCGAGCGTATCAAGAAGTACTGCACCGTCGTCCGT
This sequence comes from Botrytis hyacinthi, assembly GCA_004786245.1. Classification (NCBI taxonomy): domain Eukaryota; kingdom Fungi; phylum Ascomycota; class Leotiomycetes; order Helotiales; family Sclerotiniaceae; genus Botrytis; species Botrytis hyacinthi. The sequence goes on from PQXK01000010.1 coordinate 175,412, forward strand.
GTCCTCGCCCACACTCAAATCAGAAAGACCCCTCTCAAGCAAAAGAAGGCTCATTTGATGGAGATCCAAGTTAACGGAGGTAGCGTCGCTGAGAAGGTTGACTTCGCCAGCGGTCTCTTCGAGAAGCCAGTTGAGATCAGCTCCATCTTCGAGCAAGATGAGATGATTGATGTCATCGCTGTCACCAAGGGTCACGGTTTCTCTGGTGTCACCAGCAGATGGGGAACCAAGAAGCTTCCTAGAAAGACACACAAGGGTCTCCGTAAGGTCGCCTGTATCGGTGCCTGGCATCCAGCCCACGTCCAATGGACTGTTGCCCGTGCTGGTCAAGATGGATACCATCATCGTACCTCTTGCAACCACAAGGTCTACCGTATCGGACGTGGTGACGACCCCAACAACGCCGCCACCGAGTTCGATGTCTCCAAGAAGGCCATTACCCCGTAAGTTTCAGCAGTCTACTACTTTCAGTGATACATTGACTAACATAATCCTAGTATGGGTGGCTTTGTCAGATATGGTGAGGTCAAGAACGACTTCATCATGCTTAAGGGTTCCGTTCCAGGTGTCAAGAAGCGTGTCATGACTCTCAGAAAATCCATGTTCGTTCACACCTCAAGAAAGGCCTTGGAGAAGGTTGAGTTGAAATGGATCGATACATCCTCCAAGTTCGGTCACGGTGCTTACCAAACCGCCGAGGAGAAGCATCAATTCTTGGGTACCCTCAAGAAGGACATTGCTCAATCCTCGTAAATTCAAAAATTGGTTTCGCATTCTGGGTTTCTTACGTTTCGATAGGTGTAGTCGGTGGGGGTATCATATGTGCAATAAAGCAGTCCATGATTACCTATGGATATACTAGCATTCCATCAATGAAGAAATGTCAATGATATCCAATAATTTCAATAATGATTCAACTTATGACGATGTTTTGGCGAGCCCAGCCAATCGTGAGAACTGAGAACTTTGATCCAGGCAATGTTGGTTTTAATACAGTGAAAGAATTTTCCAAGCTGGTCTTCATCATATTATATTTACGGCTAGCACTTGACGGACCTCGTCCTCGACCTCTTGACCCCTTTTTTCCTTGTATTTTCCAACAAATTTCAACAGACCTTTCACTGAGACCCTGGGAACAATTTACGAGTTGGCTCTATCAGAAATTACTTGAATCGAACTTTCTATAACTCGATCTCATGTAAATTCTCTTTTCAAGATAGTTAACATTGTTTTGCATTTATCAATCCAGCTCAAGTTTTTTCTCTTTTTTCTCTTTTTTTCTCCCTCTCTTCCCATCTCCTCCCTATCTGTCTCCAATTGTGAAAATCGGCATCCCATCAAACACCCCTGTATATAGATTTTTAAGTTGCACAAACAAGAAAAAGAGAGATTCCCCATTACCCCACGTCACCAAAGTCACACAACATCCTCTGGTCCTTCCTTAACCCCTCTCTTCTTAGCTTTATTTACTAGTTTCACTACATTGTCAATATCAATGGGTGCACTTTTCGCCGTCCTCACCATCCCTTATCGAAGTATCAAAGAATCTATTGAGAAAAGTCGCAAACAGAAGAACAAAATTAAACAAGTAAATAAACAAACAAAATCTGCACCGGGAAGTCGCACACCTAGTGTTTATCGTGAGACGGGAGGGAGAACACGAAGAACAGAGAGATTAGAAGGAAGAGTTAGTCCAGAAAAGGGAAGATCGCAATCATTAGGTTATTTACCATCGTTCGAAGCGCCTCGGGCAGAATTGGAGGCAGATTTGGGCAAGGGAATAAACAAGGGAAAGGGAAAGGAAATCGAAGGGGCTTCGCTCCAGAAATTGTCGACGGTGTTAAGGACGACGTCGCAGAGAGATTTTGCATTGGACGCTACAACGCAGATAGAGGTCATCGCGTAGACAGAAAAGTCAAGCTTGCGATTCCTACTGCTTTGTTTTCTCGACAAGGACGAATTGGAAAGTCTGGGTCTGAGAGATCTAAAATTGAGCAGCGTTTCTTGCATAGCTCTGCGATCTTCAAATATACAAAGGAGAATAAAAATCCGGAGGAAACAAACTCAAGTACACAGCCTCGAATACTATCCGAACGAACGAAGAACTACACAGACAAAATGGGATCAGACGAAGATTACATGGCGTTCCTCGATAAGGCCAACGAGGATCCCAGTGCCGGCACATCGAAAGCTACGAGCAGTAATAAGAAAGCCGAGTTCAAGACCATGGGTGATGATGTGGATGTACCTAGCGTGTTGGTTAGAGCAACCAAGAATGCGTGGTACACCAGTGATGCCGATGAACCATTTGTTGTTGTGGCACTGAAATGTGAAGGAGGAATGCCAGATGAAGGTTTGTTTCTCGCTCTTTATTGAGAAGTTTGCGAAATTATTGGTATGTATATACTAACGAGAAATAGAAACATTCGCGAAGCTCATAGCCCATCCTGCTCCCGCAGACGCAGCGGAAGAAATACAGATTATGGATATTGGGGAGTGGGATCCGCAGGGACAATACAGACAAATTGTGCAGGCAGTGAGAGATGCTAGCAAGGGGAGTGATGTGAGGGTTTACAGAGTGTCAGGGGAGGGAGCGAGAGTTGAGTATTGGGTTGTAGGGGTTGAAGGGGGGAGATTGGTTGGAGCGAAGGCGTTGAGTGTGGAGAGTTAGAGGGTGAGGAGAGGGAATGGAAAAGATTGTTTATACCTGGCGTTTCTTGACTTTTGCTTTTGACTCTGGAGGAAGGATACTGGGGGATTGGGGTACATGATATAATGATGATGGAATAAACAAAATGAAAGACGAAATGGAGATTTTGCATATGAGATGAGTTGTGATTCATTCATCTTGAGGTAAGGAAATACAGATATGTATATCTAGGTACTCTTTGTCGAGTGACATTGAGAACCTAGCATGGGCTACACGATGCATTTTTTTCTTAAAAGGCTTTTTGGAAGATACTATCAACCTTTTTTTTATTAATGTCTTGGTTTTATTTCTTTATTCTATATCATTCTCGTTGGTCTTGACCCATTTCTCTATCCGCGAATCTGCCAATTATGTTCTTCGTTCCTTCCCTCTCCATTGTATCCAATTACCTAATACCTTTAAAAAACAAGTAGTGAGTGTACAATAAAGCAGAACTTTTAGTTTCCTTCTCCTTCCCCTCCCAGATATAGTTCCAAGAGGTGGTTCAGATCCGTCCGATGTATAATCCTCGGCGGGTTCATCTCTCAAGATCCTTCCTTCTCTCCTCTTATATTCTTTTCATCCCCGGAATTTCGTATTGTTAAATATATATATATATATATATTCAACAACTTTCCTCTATATACTCCAGCTCCCAGCATCATTGATAGCTCCAATATATATAGGGTTATAACTAGGCATAGGCCTCCGCTCGCGATAGTCCGTATCGCAGTTTGATATCCAGGAGCTTTCAATGTATGAGGGTACTTGAATGTTTGAAAAGGGATCGATGTTCGAGACGCATTCGATCTTTTGGATGATTTGAGGATTCGGATTGGATTCGGGAATTGGAAGGCTTTGATTTTCGGATTGTGGTTGAGACAATGGGATACGACGCTGGGACCGCTTGTGCCGACACGGGGCGGGAAGGCGAGAATTGGGTTTCCGTCGCAGAAAAGTCTTTGCTGATAAGCGACGCAGTCTCCACATGCCCACGGGTATGCTTCAACCTTATATCCAATCTTGCTTCGGCTTGGTAAATATATGGGTGTCTGGTTGACCCCATTCCAAATTAAACCGTCGCCAATATGATAGGGTGTAGCGGCTCTGACTGCAAACTTCCATATTGGCTTGTATGTTAAGCGACCAATAGCTTAAATCTTTACAGTCGTAGCGCTCGCAGGAGATTTACAATACTACAACGACTATCACTACCCAGGCATTAGATATATATGCCGTTGGTGAGACGGAGATTTGTCTCACAAGTATGCGCAAACTCCTTAACATCTTCTCATAGTACCGATCTCGCAGCTCTCGCCATATCCCGCAAGTCAGTGAATCGGCGATTATCCACCTCAATCCAAACATATCTCGGTGAAGGGTGGCCCAAGCAGTGTCTGGTCAAAGTTAACACCCTCCATCGCGCCGCTGCATCAGCGCACCTCTCTATTCTTTGCGCCTCGTCCCATTCTCGTGTAAGATACTCGTTATAAGGTATTCCCCACCTAGACAAATACACACACATTCCCACGTTAAAATGACGAGGGTCGTACCCGGGGAATGCGAATGGGAGTTGTGTGGCTTGGAAGGCAAAGGACAAAAAGTAATAGAGGGCCGACTGCGGATTTGGGTTCTGGTAGACCTCTGGGTGTTGGCGTTTGTGCAGCTGCCATTTATTCCAAATTTCGTCGGAGAGTTCGGAGTGGAAACCGAGATCCAGGAGGGTTATGGGGTGTTCGTGCGAGCTGCAGGTGCAGATGATGTAAGGGGGTGGAGCGGGGGCGTCGAGTGGGGGAGTGCGGGAGTAGGGTGGGGGAGGGGAGCTGGAACGCGCAATGTCGAAGGCGTCTACTCTGTTGCGGGGGTTGAATCGGATAGACCATACCGCCCGAGGACTGCGGATAGAGTTACCCGGGTTGTTCACCGGAATGGAATTGTTTGTTTCGCTCATTTTTTCGGTTTCGAGATGAGGATGCGAAGGGGTAGAATTCTCGTCGGCTCGGTTATGAGGGTTGTTTGATGTTGATTATGTGTATAATTGTTCGAACTTTGGATGACGGATATGATCTGAATTCGAATTCCGATGTCTCGAAGGTTCTCCGTGTTCGAGATAGGTCGATTTTCTATATCGGGTTGTATATCGAGTTTTTATGGTCGTCTGAGATGGAAATCCGATATAAAGATGTATGAATAGATCGAACTGGTAAGAAAAGTTTTACTTGCTCAAAGTTTTCTGATATAGAAATGAACGAATAAACGGAATCGATAATTTTTTTTTTATAGATTTGGATGCTCATGGAAGAAAAGTAGCGAAACCTTCAAATCGTTGGAGCTGTTTACTAGCTCCATGCCATCTCGAGTCTAAAATCTTTTGTGACGTCTCTCGGCGAAAGTACTTTGAGAAATACATGACAAGCTTTCAGAGATTCTTAAGAGGTAGAAAATTGTGGAGAAATCACCATCAGGAGGTACCTAGTAGATACCTAGTAGCTATAGATTTTGTGTAGATGGCTTTTGAGAGGAGAAAAAAATTACATCATTATATCATTTGAATTAAAAGAGCTACCTATTTGTTACTTGATAGCAGTCTATGTATACCTAATTCTATATTTCCCAATCCTCGTCATTAATTTGTCTATTAACTTCATAGAAAGTTTCCTTGGCAAGTACTCCACTGCGTACCATCTACTCACAAGCTCCCAAACTAAGCAGCACCACCCATCGATGCTTTCCCTCTCAAGTTCTTCCACGGCCAGTGACTTCCGAAAGCGACAAACATTGCGATCCCACAACAAGTGATTGCCAACGCATATGTAACTTTTAGGCCCTGCAAATAACTCTCTATAATTCCCTCGATCAACTCTCCCTCTTTTCCAAACACATTTCTTAATTCGCTAACCCCTACCGATAAAACCTGGGCTGGAGATACCGAAGGTGCGTAGTGAGGAAGAACATGTAAGATACGGTTTGCGAAAGCAGCTTCTGCGATGGAGATGAAGAATGCACCTCCGATTGTTTGCAGGAATAAAACCATGGCCGTCGCGGAAGAAAGATCAGCTTGGGAAACGGTAGCTTGGGCGGAGATGACGGGGATTTGGAAGACAAAGCCGGTGGAGAGACCGGCGAGGGCTTGGTAGCCTATCCATTGTGCGGAGGTGGAATCGACGCTGAGCGTGTAGAGGAGTCCACAACCTATCGTTGCGCCGGCTGCGCCGATGATCATGAATGGAACACTGAGACAATGTATTAGTAAGTTTGAGGCTCCAGGAAGATGTCGTGCTGAGGTGAAACTTACAAGTGGCCAAATGCAGATATCAATCCTCCAGAAATGATGGTTGCGATAGTAGTACCGATAATCATTGGCAGATTTCGCACACCAGATTGAGAAGCCGAAACTCCAGAGACGACTTGAAAGTAGTAGGGGAGATAGTAGAGTAAAAGAAACCATCCACCGCAGAGAAAGAATACATATACCATTCCTACAGAAACTGTACGTTCTTTCAAAAAACGCCCGACAATAACTCCACGCTCGCCTTGGAGATATTGGATTACAATGAAGAGGATGAGGAGAAGGACGAAACCGATGAGAGTGCCAATGACATCGGCAGATTTCCAGGCTTTCGTTTGGCCACCCCATTGAAGAGCTAGGAAGAAACAGACGAGACTGGCCATGATTGTAAATGTTCCAGGGAAATCCATTTGTAAGATCTTTTCCTTAAGGGTAGCAGGAGTTGGTACTGCATTTTTAGGTGTGGTGAACACTAGAAAGTCGGCGTATTAGCACTTGTATTGTTTGAGATATAGTGTATGGAGAGATGATCAAATACTCACGAAATAGAATGATAGCCCCTGCAAGTCCACCAATCGGCAGATTAATGTAGAAACACCAACGCCATGTCAATTTATCCGCAAACACACCTCCGAGAAGTGGCCCTACTACAGATGCCACTCCATAAGATGCACCTAGAATACCCGTATAAGCTGCGCGTTGGGAGGGAGGTGCTGCGAATGCTATGATTGTATATGCTCCGGAGGCAATTCCAGCACCACCAAGTCCAGCAATGGCTCGGCCTACTATCAAAGCGGTACTATTTGGAGCAACGCCTATGGGGTTTCAAAATTAGTGTTTGTGCCTTGATTCGGAATTTGAGACGACGTACCGCAGATCAAACTCCCCAGTTCGAAGATGAAAATGGCGATGAGGAAGGTTATCTTCAGCGGAAAGTATTTGTAGGCCTTTCCCCATGTTGATTGAAAGGAACCGACTGTGAGAAAGAACGCAGAACCATACCAGCCGACAAGATCTAAGCCGTGGAACTGGTCGGTGATTTTTGGAATTGCTGTAGCCTGGAATTATCTTAGCTATACACTCGACTGTATGATGATATATTGTGATTCCTGGTCGCAAAGCAAAAGGGAGAGAAGATATACATACCACGATCGTCATGTCTAAAGAGACAAGAAAGATGCTGAGTGATAAAGCAATCACTATCATCACCATTGCAAAAGCCTTTGGATACTCTAAACCATCTTCCCCTGGGCTATTATTCTTTACCTCTCCACTTTCTAAATCCGCACCATCTGTGCTGTTCTTTTTCTCTCTCGATATCGAATCATTAATCGAGGGTGCAGTACTCTTTTCCAACTCGGCGTCAGATACCAATGTTGTTGGCCTTGAGGTTTCCATTTTTGCTCGGTCGTCTCGAGACATCAAACGTTTTATTTTGTTATCTTGATCGAAGTAGAATAGACAATCGCAGAGCAATCGCGATCAAAATTCGAAGAAGTAATGAGAAAGTATAAAAGTGAAGCCGATTAATATTCGAATTTATTTTCTTTCAATATAGCAAAAAAAAGGGATCCCTTTATAGAAAGCCTCTTTCCTCATCTCACTCAAACGCACTCGCACTCGGGTATTAGACATTAAACCCTTTCATAAGACCGCCTTGCGGAGATGGTGTGACGGAGACGGCTTGGATCTCATCCTGATCACTCAGGGTAATCGACATACGCGCTGACATATTCTGCAATAACTCCGCCGATGAATCACAACGAAACTTTAACCAAACCTCATCAAAGATACTGCAATATCTTGTAGAACATTCGAAATTGCATTCCATACCCCAACAAATGCTTACCCATTGGGCCAAGTTTCAAGCGCTTACATCTGACAGACCTCAACTTACCGCTCTCGTCAAAGAATCTTTATTTGATTTACGTGCAGTCAGCATGTTTGTGCATATTTGGGTATCAAAAAGAAAGGATAAGAAGATAAATGGGATTTTAGATGATAAGATTTATGTCATGGTCAAGTTTCCGCCGAAATGCGGCAGGAGAGAATGGTAAACATATAATCAGATTCGGCGGAGATGGCGGTCGAAAGAGGATAAGGGATAAGCGAATGAAAATGAAAATGAAAATGAAAATGAGAGTGAATGAGTCACTCTGAGAAACAATGACTTCTGGTTACACAACATTTCACGTCCCTCCGCATATTTTGATCAAGTGGCAGAATATATTTACGGAAAGCGGTGTCGATCAATATTTGTCTCGTCTCTCACTCGCGAGGACGACAATGTTCTGGACTGCATAAATTTCACTGATATGCTGAATCGTGAGAAAATGTTTTCAATGAACTTTGGGCAGGATTGGGATCTGTGTGGTTTAACTCTTTGCAGATGTTCTTACTCTTTCCTCCTGTCCTCATACTATGAAACGCCAAAGCTTAATGGTGTTCAGACTCTCGTATTGGCTTCAAACTGAACATATGACATTCTCATACTTGATATCTGTTGGTTGGGCTCAAGCCTTGGTAAAATCATTCAATACAAATTGAACTACGAGAATGGATCTCTGAATAGAATCAGACACAAACAATGGTCTGACGGACAGAAGTAACATGATATCTTGGGATTGGAAGATTGACTTGGTTCCCCCAAAGGCCTCTAACTCTAAGCCTCTCGATAATAAAATCGAATGTTGCGGGTGATTGAATACTCGAAAGAAGTCGAATAAAGTATTCACTCCACTCACATGGTCTCACGTTGCACCATGGTAGAAACTTGTAGGTGCATTTTCTTCCTGTGGATAAGTCTTTCGAAAGGTTATAGACTACATCCTCCTCTACAACTAAAACGCCATCATAAGAAGATGAGTATCGTTCTCTTACGATCTATCCAACTAAGAAAACTTTTGGGGGACATTTGCCTATTGTATACACTCTCATTAAGATTCTGTTGTCTCCCATATCAAACTTCACATTTCTCACATCTCATCCTGAGGTCTAACAGATATTCGAGTTAAAAACGGCAATTGAACATACGCACAATGTCTGTTCAAGGGATGGATGTTCAGTCAATAAGCAGACAGCTAGGAACTATATCTAATGGTAATATATTCCTACCCACCTTAGTGCTTGCTTTGACTGATCCTTTTCCAGGGGCCACAATGAGCACGAATGCAAAAGATGGGTTCGGGCCTTCACTTACTGATATTTTACCCATCGAAATGATCCAGACCGTCTGCAAATACCTCCCCATGGAAATACATCTCAGTGAGTGAAAATCAGTATGAACGCATGTCGGCTCCAATGTCGGTTCCAGTCGTCTTTCCAGGTACCCTAAAGGAATCCACACCAAGCCTGGAGTTCTTGATCGACATAGCCTGTGGTTTCGAAGCTCACAAAAAGATCTGTGAAGAACAAGCTTTAATGACGAAGAGCAAATTTAGTACATGGGTATCTTCACAAGCGCTGCCAAATTTCAGCTCACTCAAAAAGTTCATCATGGCAGGCTGCAATTTCAAGCAATCCGATCGTTTAGAATTGGATGTCGGCCTTCCACTAAACTACCACCGTTATGAAAATTGTTATGTAGAGTATCGCGAAGAATCTCTAATGTTTCTTGCTACTGCTGCTATCGTTGGCACAAAGCTAGAGTATCTTCGTCTTGACGTGGTGAATTTTGATATGCTATTTGGAGCCTCGATTAGCACGAACATATTTCCAGATGGATCAGATGCTCGGCGTCTTCGCTATCCCAGTATTAGAGGAATGAATTCTACTTCCTGGAATTTTAATCGCGGACTAAGACGATTACCACGCGCCACATCCAACCTCGAACATCTCTCCATCGACAAAAGATGTCATGACCGTGGATCAGTGAATGTGGATTGGGTCGTTGTCACAGTGGGCTTAAAACTGCCAGATTTGGAAAGTGTGGAATTCTCAAATGCAATGGGCGAGCCATCATCTCTTACCGAATTTCTTGAGAGGCATGCTAGAACTCTAAGAAATCTAAAACTCAAACACTGTCACCTGAGAGGGACCATCGCCAATTAGCCAGAGGTTTTGGACAAAATAATGGATCACCTGACCCTTGAAAGGGTTTCTTTGGCTTATCTGGAAGGTCTCATGCCCAGCAGCTTCGAACGAATCGACCACCAGGTCAATTTGAATCATGAGTACCATGGCCATGTCTTTAAAGTGTTACTCGAAGATTGTCTTGCCCTCAAAAATCTCTTGGCGAAGGAACGTTCTCTCACCCCGAGTGTACTTTGGCGGGACTATCTCTCCTATGTGAAGACTCAAACTCACAAGGCAACGGCAAGATTTGCAGAACTCAGTTCTTAAGGTCTCGAGTGGAGTGATTGAGATGATGAGTCGCATCTCATGGATTTCATCTAAAATCTATAGCATCATCTGTAATACTCATATTCGACGCACACTCTTCTCTAACAACCAAATCGTTTCCAGGACTTAGCTAGTTCCATGATCTTCAATGGATTTACCTACGTTTCTACATGCATATGGTTCCTATTTGACTGAACTGAAGTGGAAGGCATATAACCTCAGCCACACAATTTAACCATACAAACACACACAATATCTTGAGAATTACTTCTCATTGCCAAATATATCTGAGCCTACCCATGTTCATAAGTACACAACCATTCCTTTATTTGAACAGTACCCTGTCTTAGGTGTAAAATCCTACCAACATTCTTCATCATTGACCACTTCTCAATCCCCCCATCTCCCCTATCTAAACATTAAACACATTAAGAATACTCTACACACAAACCCCTCCTCCTCACCACCAAAATGTTCAGTCGCCACAAACTTCGCTGTCCCATGTACTCCACCCAACCATGCTAGTCCAATCAGTCTCCAACCTAAAATTCAAAACCTACCCCTTTAAGAATCAACAACAAACATAATAATCAACCCCTTACCCTCCACTTTCCACTCACTTCACTTACTTCGCACAATCAATATATCCTACAAACCTTCCCATCTAACCTTCATCCACCCATCTAGCTTTCTAAAACAATTCACACTTCCCAAACCCATTTCCAAAATCCACACCCCAAAAGATCCACTTCCCCGCCTCCTTAATTCGCCTATCTATTCCGCCCCTGGTCAATCCCACCCCATCCCATCCATTCCACTGCGTTTCAATCTCCACCATCCAGATTTGACGGATATTTCGAGCTTTTCTGTGTAGAATTGTAGGAGTATGGTAGTATGGGAGGCGCTGTGAAATTATGTACGGGGGTCGAATATATTATTTTGTTGTGTGTTGGGGTTTGAATTTTGAATTTTGAATTTTGGATTATGGGGATTAGTGTAGGAGTTCACGTTAGGAGTTAGTTGATTGGTTCTATTGGGGCTGTAAGATGTGATATATTAGATCCTCAGAAGAGGAGGAAAGAGAGAGCGAATTTAGAATATGCGAATGAAATCACCATCAACCATTAGGCTTCTAACCATTCAACTGATTTTAGAATAAGAAATATTTGACCTTGATATACATATTTACTATGATCCGACTATATTACACAATAACCACATCGCAATGATCCTTCATAACTAATATCCATAATGATAAAGATACGCCTTCGTAAAGCCCTCACATCCTGTGGATATCCATATACAATTCCACCCAAAACCTCGTCCAATCCAGCCGTGCCGTCCGTATCCTCATTAGTCGGCCTGCCGTTCTATGATAACCCATATAAGATGCACAATGTAAAAGTCATTCGTATGTTAATTCAGTCATCCTGCTTCCAACACTGTCCACATCGCATTCCAGATGAGGTTCTAGTTTCACTCATCAATCTCCTTTCCGAATAAAATCAATTGTGGGTCACCGCGGCCGGTGGTCTCGTTATATCAGATTGCGCGCCTAGATAAGTCTCAGAATATGTTGGCGGTCCTAACGGTGGACGCGCCGATGTACTTCGACTCAATGACCTCGTTTCCACCTCTTCATTCGAATCTGCTGCGCTGGTGATTGGTGTTGATGATCCCCCAATCGATGTCCGTATTGCTGAATTACTCGCAGTCGTAGCGGTAGGTCGAGAAAGCTCCGCAGATAGTCTCGACTCTACACCCGACATACTTCGTTCCATAGAGTTGTTGATAGTCTCCATCCCCACAGCCGGCCCACTAGATGCGCCATTTTCATTGGCATGATCTTCACGAGAAACCACCATAGTAACTCCATCCTCACTCCTCAAACTCGGCGGTTTATCGCCTTCCACATAAGCCGGGGGCGCCTCACCCCTCTCATCCAACCCTTCTTGTCGTTCTCTATTTGCGCCCATTGATCCCATCGTCATGCCCATCAGCCCCGTTCCCGCTCTTCTCGGTCCAAATCTCGTTCTGAAATCTGCAAACGACTGTACATCGCGAGCCAAGGCAGTCTGACCATTTTGGCGTATGAGTAGTGCCTTTCGTTTCCGTCGCTGGGTAATATATAGAAGAAAGAAGAAAACAATAACTACGAAAACAGCGACTATGACGAAATAGTAGTTGTAGACATGGCTTGATGCTTTTTCACCGTCAGGATCTGTACTGGAGGAAAGTTGACGGACATTTAAGATGTGAGGGGTGGATGAAGGAGGGGTAGCCGAAGTAACGAATGTCGTTGACACTGCGTTTGGGATCTGTGCGCAGGAAGATTTGGGAAAGATTATCGAAAATACGAGGAGAACTGAGTAGAAACGTTGACTGTTGATACAATGGCAGACATCTTTCTGATATCTTGATGGCATATCTATATATTTGATGATTATCTTGAGTAAGAAAGGAATCAAGTCGCCTTGGAAGATAGAAAGACGTGAGTATAGCTCTGTTAAGGTAGACTCGTCATTCAAAACCTTCTTTTGTATTAATAAGAATTAAGAATTGCAATTGTATGAGCTATTTTCTCGCAGTCGCAAATGGTGGAAAGCAAGGTATCCCCGCGCTTTTGTACGAGTACGAATTCCAACAAAATCAAGCACGCTGGTGAGAAGAAAGAAACGATGGATAAGATAGTAAGCCTTGCTTGCTTGTATACTTTTTCTGAAGGAGAAAAAGAAGAAGACTATAAACAACAAAGAGATAAATGAGGATATTTGAATACCCAAGATACGTAATACAATATGTACCAAAAATCCTCACACTTTACCTACGCCTCATTCTGCTGTTGCTACCCCGTACATTCTAGACAAAATGGATTCAAAGTGTGTCAGTTTGTCCTTGTGTCTTGGTCTTTCCTTTTCCGAAATAGCCGGTGACAGTGGGCTAGGAAACTTGTATTGAGATTGACCAATTGGAAGAGAGTTGGGGAAACAGCTCTCGGATAAACGGGCTCGGCATGTGTTCCGCTCTGTCCGTGCCGATTTTATTTCTCCCAGATAAAATAGAATGTGCAAAGAACATTCATTATCTTAATTTATACGAGTACTACGCTTCAACATATGGGGGGAGGGCTATGAATTCAAAATTAGGGCTCGTTGTCGTTGTAATTCCAAGTGGAAGAATAATCAAAACCCACAATTGAAAGACAAGCGTCACGAATTTAGTTTGGTAATCGCGAAGCCAGACGTTTCAACATCGAAGGCTAAAACACAGAGATGTAAAGCGGATCGATAACATACAGACTCGAGCAATGAGTCACAGAAGTTGTGAAAGAGGTGAAAGAGGTGAAGAATGATCGAAGAAGCTGGCATAGCGATGCTTTTGCTGTGCTCGTCGGGCGTGAATTTGTGAAGGCAGTGCATACATGGGGTTGTGAGGCTGGGGATGGTGAAGTGCCGGGATATGTGCATGGAATTAGGCACGCGGTGAAAGCAGGATAGAGAACAAAACGACTAAAGGAGAGCGTGAAGAGAATACAGAGGGGCCAATTGGGGGGTTGTTCATTGTGGGTTAAAGGATTCCAAGGAGGGGCTGATGGGCATACTCAAGGGTTTGTCGATGTTTTTTGTGGGTACTGATTGGGAGGCTGGATTTCGACGACCGGTTGTTGATGATCAATTGTCGATAGAAATAATCATCAAGGAATCATCAATGCAGGTTGATGCCGAGCATTCATGCCCTATATTTCCCTGGATGTGTTGTACATCCGTTGGCAAGTGCCCTACACTCCGAGTGACCAAACAGGTAATGTTAAAGCGGAAACTCTTCATTATATCAGCAAATCCACATTCTTTTATTATCAGCAGTGAGAGACCTAGATTACAAGACCGCATGGGAGGTTCAACATGAGACCTAGTGTCTCGAACAAGGCTTTCAAACTTATTGGGTGACCGGAAGGTCTGATTCTGGCCATGGAAAGTGTGATACTTTACGAATATACCTATGGACGATGGGCCTCGATATGACTCTGATGTCGAAGACGTATTCGGTAATTCAGAATTCAGCAACTATGCAAGATCGAACAGCCATTGGCATAGACTTAGTCAACTGGTCAAAGAATTTGTCCATCAGCGAGCTGATTTTTTTTAAGGTTTAAATTCGTGAATCCACCAAGCTTTCATTTTATGCTCCGACCAACATTCGCAGCAGTTTCAAATTACCATAGTGACATATAATCATGAGATGAACGCTAAAGACCCATCCTCATTTTCGTCCTCGCCAAAAGAAAAACGCAGAAGATTATTATCCATTGGTAGTATCAACGATTGCCGAAATATCCTCTCAAGTATTCCTCAAGCACGCAATAACTTTTATTGAAAGAATGCACAGCAATCATTGAGCTTTTATAAGTAGGTATAACTAGTACACCATATGAAAGGGGGAAGATTGCCGAGATTCATTAGCCCAGGATACTTTGATTTGTAGATCTGGGATATTCAATTCTTGTAGCCGACTGGTAATCCAAATCGCAAGGAGTATTTGATGCGAAATTGAATTTTTTGGCACAAACATTTGTTTTCAATGCTTTAGACCGTATCTAGTAGATTATAGAGAGATTTATTCGTTGTGAAAGGGTAGCACAATGCCATCATGTAGCCTGAATTCGAATAGTCTAGAATTTGCTGAGGTGCTAACGTAGGGCTGTAGGCACAGTATAGCGATCCGATGTAATGTCTAAGATTTTCCTACACAGTTATTCATACCACTCTATTATGAATTTGTCAAATTCATATTGCAGACTAGCAGCACTCGAAGTTTCCCGTTGCGCTCTTGTCCCAAAAATACGTAATAGGAAAGGTGCATCGCAGTCTGCACGGGCCACTAACTACAACCGACTTGCTTTATATCAATACAAACCTTCATCATTTATCAAAGAGGCACATAAAATATCACGAGAATTCAGGCATCTGAGAAGTCAAAAGAAAAGGAAGCGCTCAATATATCCATCATGACACGAGCTATTAGAGGTATTTATTCAGCAGATTTCCACCATTATGATTTACCTGTCTTTCACTAGTTTGCTCCTTTGATCCTTGACCATCCAGCCAGTGTTCTAGAACACTGGAGAGTATACACCGACAGATGATGCAAGTGTGCATTTTGTCTGGTACAAATCTGCTTAGAATTACATAAATGTAACCATTCTGACAAGAAATCAAGGCACTCTTGTGGAGTGCGATCCATCTATCAAATCTCTCATTGTCAAGATAGATGCAGAGTCGCATCATGAATATATCGTTGAGGATCTGGATGATGAAACTTTGCTTATCCAAGAAAGCAAGTTGGTGCATTTGAAGGCGCTTTTGGAAAAGGTATGTATGCATTTACATTTATGGCCTATTTGATCTGGCTGACTTGGTTACTCCTAGGCACTTAAGGAGACGCAGGTTGAGGATGAATCGGAATCTGAATAGAGCGGAGAGAATCACGTTGGGGTAAAGGCACTGGCGTCAGACAGGGATTTGTGGCGTTCAATACGATTGATTATTGAGGGCATGCTTTGGCTTTTGGGATGGAGTATTTTACTTTGCCAAAAATGATCTTCGTTGACATCCCAACGGGAATTACAAATTTGTAATTCAGTTTCTTGGGATGCCCCGAGTTGCCAATATGTTTTGATATTGTGATTTGAGGCTCTTCGGCCATGCCACGTTTGACAAGTCTAGAAAAGAGGACATCGAATGTTCTGAATCATCTAGGGCGAATGATATACTGAGACCTCTGCATGAAACTGCATACCCTTACTCTGATCAAACGTTTACTACAATCTGGAGTGTGATTTTGTACATCTCCATTCATTTATGGGCTAGAAATGCCAACACGCGCTATGATACAATATACATTTCCTCGCCCTACGCATCCGGTGAGGTCGACGTCGACACACTAGATGGTAAAGTTTCTGCAGTAGAGCCGACAGGTATGGAGTCTAAAGGTATCTTTCTTCTTGGTCTCTTCAATTCCTCCATGGTGACTCCATCTAACTTTGTGATTCCAACAACCGGAGGGTCCCCCTTCTTGACAAACTCATATTGACCTATATTCGTACAAATTAGCATGTGAGAAGGATATGAGGTTCATGTTTACTGACCTGGCATTTTGTTGCCTGCTAATCGAAACGCATCTCTTGCGACCTGTTCGTGCACATCTCCCTTCAACTCAAATATAATCTTGCTGACAGCAATTCTGGACGCCCAGTGATCAAAGGAACCTTTTCCTTTACCTTGACGAACCTATGAAACCATTAGGCCTCTATTCTTGTGATCTTAGATTTATCCCCGGCGCATGTGCTTACCTCGTTACCACTGCTGTATACACCAATTTGGGCAGCAACTCTTTTATACAATCGATATCTCATACCCTTCAGTCTGACCTTAATAGCATCCTCTCCAACCTTCAATTGCTGCGCACTAACACGGCGATGATGATCGCACATTCGCAAACCATATTCCCCCCATACTAAAGTGGTACCTCTAGCTGATCCTCCTGTCGGCACACGGGGTCTTCCTTTCCGTGATCTCTTTTTTTCTGGCATAGTAGGCAGAAGCCAATTGCCTGAATTGACGGCTGTGCTAGAAAATGGGCGATGAGACTGAGGGGAAGTGTGGTTCGAAGGTGCGGAGAAAGCTGAGGCTTGGGCTAGAATGGGACCAAGAGGTCGGATTGTATTGGAGGCTAATGAAAGCCTCCCAAATTGAGCCGTGAAGCTCTGCAAACTTTGAGGCTTCATGGTGGATGGCTATGGACGTTATTGTCGACCAAATCTAAAGAAATCCTAGATCCTCAAATTCGATGGTTCAGTGTGTTTACCTAATATTTGAGGCACCAGTAATTTTTTGGTAAAATCAATTTAAAGTGGCAACGCGTTACTTCCGCGTCGGGTCGTCGCGTATTCCGTACTGTAGGTAACCAAAAAGATACAAGCTACTTCACAGCATCATTTTCTTCTTGCAATTGCTTCCACTAACGAATTTGTTTTCTGCAAAACTCGTAGTATTTCCAAAGCGAGCTATTGCTGAATCCGCCCAGTATGCCTGCGGATATTAGAAGCTTCTTTGGAGGCAAACCTGGAACTTCTACGGCTACACCTATTCGAGCCAAGGAGAACAAGAAGGAGGAAGATTCTAAGAAAAAGAAGAGCAGTAAGTTGCTCACATTGCTTGGGTTATTGAATGATACTAACACAATATAGAAATTCGCAAGGTTATTGAAGATAGCGAAGATGACGAAGAACCATTGTATGCTTCTCAAAGTAATCCTGCTAAGCTTCTACTAAAGTCTTCCAGGCCAAAAAAGCTCGAACCCAAAAAAGCTGCGCCTAAGAAATCAATGTACGATTGCCCAGTTCCTCCTCCTTTTACGTTGTTGACCTGATAATTTAGAAAAAATGAAGAGCCTGAAGGAAAGGAAACGACTGCGGACGACTTCTTTGCTTCGAGCAATAAACCCAAAGCTAAACAAGTAAAATCGACACCTGTAAAGGCAAAACCAACGCCAGCTGAAGCGACTGTTCGATCTTCTACTCGGAAAACGGCGTCTACAGCATACAAAGTGATCGAGGACGATGATGACTTCGATGAAGACGATGATATATTTGCAGCAGATGCAAAAAAGACAGGCAAGCGAAAGGATGACGGTTATGTCGAAATTGACAGCGACGAAGAGGTTCTACCAAAACCCAAGAGAGTTGTGTCAAAGTCAAAACCTGCGCCAACCACAAAGGACAAAGATATCAAAATGAAAGATGTCGGCGATGACGACGTTTTTGTTGTGCCTGATGATGACGATGACGATGACGACATGATGATAGTTGAAAAGCCTGGGAATATTTCTGCTGTGAATGGCAAGAAGCGTAAATCTATTGACTTAGAATCCGAGGACG
Source organism: Botrytis hyacinthi (assembly GCA_004786245.1). Taxonomy (NCBI): domain Eukaryota; kingdom Fungi; phylum Ascomycota; class Leotiomycetes; order Helotiales; family Sclerotiniaceae; genus Botrytis; species Botrytis hyacinthi. The sequence goes on from PQXK01000010.1 coordinate 193,667, forward strand.
AGGAAGATGTTGCTCCTGCTAAGAAACCCTCTAACAGCAAGAGCTCAAAGCCACCACCCGCCAAAAAACCTCGTGCTCCGCCCAAGAAAGCATCTGCTCCAGAGAGCTCGAGTATACAGGAAATCCTAGACAGCGTTCCAACAGTTCGAGCCCCAACCCCTCCTCCGAAAGATGATAGTGTCAAGTATGATTGGCGAGCTGGTGGAGGCGGTGGCAACTCAGGCGCTCCGCCAGCTGCAGGTTGTGCGGAAATTCCTGAAGGTGCCGAAAACTGTCTGGTAGGTTTGACATTTGTCTTTACGGGAATGCTTGACACAATCTCGAGAGATGAGGGAATAGAGCTCGTCAAGCGATATGGAGGCAAAATCACCGGTGCACCAAGCAGCAAAACAAACTTCGTTGTACTTGGAAATGATGCTGGTCCGAGTAAACTTAGAAAGATACAAACTTTAAAAATTAAAACTATTGACGAAAATGGCCTATTTCACCTTTTAAGAACGCTGCCTGCCAATGGTGGCGACGGAAAGGCTGCGGAGAAGAACAACGAAAAGAAAGCAGCTGAAGAAAAGAAGATCCGAGAAGACGCGGCTGAGATGGATAGAGAGGAGCGGAGAAAGGCTATGGAGTTGGAGAAAGCAGAAAAGGAAGCTCAAAAGCTTGCTGCAGCAAAAGGAAAATCATTCATACCAGCAGCTCCCCGCAAAGCGTTAGTGCCAACGTCATCGCAATTGTGGACTACAAAGTATGCACCGACGCAAATGAATCAAATTTGTGGTAATAAAGGTCAAGTTGAGAAGATCCAGGCTTGGCTTAAGGGCTGGGAAACTGCGCACAAGTATAATTTTCAAAAGAGGGGTGCGGATGGGCTTGGAGGTTACAGAGCCATCATTATCCATGGTCCACCAGGAATTGGAAAAACGACTGCGGCACATTTGGCTGCCAAACTTGCTGGTTATGATATACTAGAGAGAAACGCTAGTGATGTTCGAAGCAAAAAGCTTGTTGAAACTGGGTTAAGTGAAGTACTGAACAACACTTCCGTTCTAGGTTATTTCGCAGGCGACGGGAAAGATGTCGATAAGACTAAGAAGAAATTGGTCTTGATCATGGATGAAGTTGATGGTATGTCGTCTGGAGATCGAGGTGGTGTAGGAGCTCTAGCCAAAATCTGCAAGACGACCGATATCCCCATGATATTGATCTGTAATGACCGAAAGCTTCCGAAAATGAAGCCATTTGATTTTGTGACATTCGACATGCCATTCAGGAGACCAACGGTTGATATGGTTCGTTCACGTATCGCTACCATCTGTCATCGAGAAGGGATGAAGCTTCCCGTTCAAGTCATTGATGCTCTTATCGAGGGCAGCAATAAGGATATTCGACAGATCATCAATATGATATCTACTGTCAAACTTGATCAAACAGCCATGAATTTTGACCAAGGCAAGGAAATGTCAAAAGCTTGGGAAAAGCATGTTGTTCTTAAGCCATGGGACATCACTAGTCAGCTCCTTGGTGGTCATATGTTTTCTCCTGCTAGCAAATCTACCTTAAACGACAAGATCGAGCTTTACTTCAACGATCATGAATTTACACCCTTGATGATCCAAGAAAACTACCTGAATACCAAGCCACAACTAGCCAGTAGCTCCGATACACCTAAAGAGCACAGACTAAAAGTACTTCAGCTTGTAGACCAAGCAGCAGAGAGTATTAGCGACGGTGACTTAGTTGATAGAATGATTCATGGGTCCCAACAACAATGGTCTCTCATGCCTACTCACGCAGTCTTCAGTACAGTTCGGCCATCAAGCTTTATATCTGGTTCGATGATCGGAAGAACCAACTTCACATCTTGGCTTGGCAACAACAGCAAGTACGGAAAGCTATCTCGTTATGTGAAGGAAATCCAATCGCATATGCGACTGCGATCTTCTGGAGACCGTCATGAAATTCGTCAACAATATTTACCCGTTCTTTGGGACAAACTCATTCGTCGACTCGATGTCGAGGGCAGAGATTCCGTGGAAGATGTGATCGATCTCATGGACAGTTATTTCTTGACCAGGGAGGACTGGGACTATATAATGGAACTGGGCGTTGGAGAACAAGATATGGAAAGTATCAAATTGGAAACCCAAACCAAAGCCAATTTTACAAGATCGTAAGTCTCCACTAAGTCTTCTCAAATTTAACAATACTAACGAACCAAAGCTATAACGCACGTTCTCATCCTGTTCCATTCATGAAAGCAAGTAACGTCTTCCAGCCCGCCAAGGTCGCCGCCGTGAAACCAGATTTGGAAGAAGCATTCGAGGAAGAAGATGACGGAGAAGTCATCGCAGAACCAGTCGATGATGATGAAGAGGCCGATTTGAAAAAAGACAAATATATTAAGCAGCCTAAGAAGAAGCCGGCCAAGAAGCCAGCGAAGAAGAAGGCTAAGAGTAATGAAGATGATAGTATGATTGATGACGAAGACGAGGAAGAGGAGAAACCTAAGAAGAAGCCAGCCAAGAAGGCGAGTGCTAGTGCAAAGAAGGGCAAGAAATAAATCGGTGGATGGAAGATTTTGATGGGGAATTTTGTTTCATCTCAGGGGTTGAAAAAAAAAGTTTTGCTGGTGTATAATTATTGACCTGTATGATTGTATCTGCAGGGTGCGAGAGTGGTGAAAGTAATGAAGCAATACGACATGATTTGGAGTCGAAATGGAGGTGGCCTAGTTAAGTTTTTTCGCAACTTCTTGCACATATTTAGGTAGATTTTGGTACCCAGACCGAATGACATGTGAAATAGGCAATACCATAAATTTTAAAGATTCATTTAATTTTACCTGGATCGTTCATTTTTAACCAAAGCATTGTGTCCACGTGGGAAACCAAGGAAATGTGTCGTATGAGATATCGCTATCTATCATTTCACACCCTCATCATCATCATCTATATAACTTCTATAAATTACTAACCTAGCATTCCCATGTATTGATCTAAACATATCTCTTGGCCAATGGCTCCGGTTTATTGCCCAAAACATCATCAATCTCCTTCATGATCTCTGGGGTCAATTTCTCTCTAATCTTCAACGCCCTCACACTCTCGAATACCTGTTCCGGCTTACTGGCCCCAGTAATTGCACTGCTAATCCTCTCATTCTTCAACACCCAACTCATAGCCAAATTAGCCATGCTAATATTGAGTTTCTCCGCAATAGGCATGAGTTTTTCGACGGCGGCAATGTCTTCTTTCCAGGAATCGTCGCCAGATTTAGCTCTCATGCGGTCAGCGAAAGCGTCTTTGGATCTTCCGAGACGGGAATCGGAGGGGATACCGGTGTTGTATTTTCCGGTAAGGAATCCGAATTTGAGAGGGGAGAAGGAGGTTATGCCGAGACCGAATTCATTGTAGAGGGGGAGGAATTCACCCTCGACTTTTTGGCGCGCGAGGAGGTTGTATTGTGGTTGTTCCATTATGGGGGCGATGAGGTTGAGGCGTTGGGCGACGGCGTGGGCGGAGGCGATTTCGGCGGCGGTCCACTATTGGGGGGTTAGTTCTGGGGGTGGAATGGAAATTAACTTTGAGGGGTTGTGGGGCTTACTTCGGATGTTCCCCAGTAGAATGCTTTGCCGGTGTTGATGAGGTGGTTGAATGCCCGGACGGTCTCTTCCATAGGACAAGCGCGGTCCGGTCGGTGAGCGTAGATGAGATCTACATATTCCAATTGAAGACGCTCGAGAGCGAGGTGAGTGCCTTCGATGATACGTTTGCGGGAGAGACCGATGTTATTGACAAGTTTCTCGCCATTGGCTTGACCCCAGTAAATCTATTTTGCCTCTTGTAAGCTTATGGGGTAAAAATGTAGGGGTATAGAGAGGTACCTTTGTCGAGATAACAAGATCATTTCTTTTCCATCCAAATCTTTTGATGGCCTCACCCATTACCCTTTCAGACTCTCCTCCAGCATAACCTTCAGCACAATCAAAGAAGTTGACCCCAGCATCATAGGCAGCTTTCATGCATGCAAATGTGTTTTCTAATGTATGTTAATTCTGCAATAAGCCCAAAGAAGTTGAGAAGCTATACCTTTTTCAACATGGCCACCATATGTGAGCCAACCACCAAGAGAGATGGCAGATACCTGGAGACCAGATGGGCCTAGGTATCTGTATTCCATCTCTGGAAGGTCTTCTGGAACTGGCACCATTTTGAAGGATGATTGTGTTATTTCTTCGGAAAAATAGAAAAAGCGAGAGAGTAATTCAGAGATTCTTGAGGATACTTCAAAGTGTAAAGAAACAGAATCCAATTTGCAGAAAATATTTACCCCTCGAAGATGTCGTGATATAGCGGGGGCATGTCGAAGCGGGGCTTCTCTCATTGTCAGATATCAAAACTTACCTAGGTCCAATTGCTTATCGTTATCCGAAGAGTGGGGTGCTCCGAGCCTAGGTAATGATCAATGGCTACCTAGATACTATCATTTTGATCAATTCATGAGTGTCATCAGTTTTTGGGCGTCGAGATTCTGCTTTAGCCGTCAGGTAGCTCGGATGAACATGCACCGACGCCGTTGAACCAAGTAGCCAATCGAGCCAATGTGACAGAAGGACGAATCTTAGTCATGAGCTCCACATATATTAGGAACGGCGTCGAAATTGGTCGAAACCTTCTTTTAACCTCAATGGACCTCCGGTGAACTCACAATCAACTAACTCATGGGCACCCTATGCTGACCGGAAACTGTCGAGGTGGGTAGACTACAGAAAGAAATCTGCTGCACAACATCACCAGCGGATTGTTTGCTTTTCTAAGCCGACAAAACTTAGAGTATCTGTTGAGCACATATAATAATATTTAGTAATGTAGCCAGGTTCCAACTCCCCGCGGTCCTCGCAATTCCTCGCTATGTCCTCAGGCTTCCACATTCGGGGATCATAAGCAGGCTTGAAGCGAGGAGGAAAAGTTCAACGACGCGGATGGAATGCGAAGACTTTAATCATGCAAAGTCGGCCATTGCGCGTTCTGTCTAGAAGGATCAGTAGGGAACTTATTTATATGCAAAGAGATGTAGGAAATAATGTCAAAGTCTAGTGCGATTTCCGTACTACTGCTATGACAGTGTTAGGATCTCTTTCTTGAATGGCTGAGGAAGCCGATGAGGTATCAATTAATCATCAAGAGTCGTTTAGAACCTTGTATTTACCTCGAGTGTTAGTACTGAGGTAAGCCTTCTTAGATCCAATTGGTAGTTCCTAGGATCAGATTTTGTAACGAAAACTTATCCGCGTAATAAGTAATGCATCATTTGTTTGACCTTCTGAACTTGAAGGAAATTGAGGATACTTGCTGCGTTCTATAGCATGAAGACTCTTTCATCTCATCCCAGCGGTATCCCTTATCCCCCGTTCCTATGCCATCCTGTTGACAGGCATTGTCCTACTTGAATAATAAGATAAGCCTGCCAAGTGACAGGATAACAAGAAATGGAAGCATTCCGTGTGTGAAAATTTAAGCATCAAAGGTTGAGACTTCTTGATACGCTGTCTTAAAAGGTATGATTCAATTGTAGTTCTGTAACGACGCAGATTGCGGTCAGAGGAACTTAATGGATGTCTTGTCAAACAATCCTTTTAAGTATTCAAGCAATGAAGCTTATCTGTTGACACAATTTCATCTGATCAATTACACCGGTGGAAGAACAGAAAGGTAAAAGGAGGGTTTCTGTGTATCTTTGTAGAGGTCCAAGTATTCGATACAATTTAGGTAAAATCCAATGACAAGTGCTCAAACACAGTGTTGGTGAAGTGGTATGTCTGAAATATATCACACATTTGACAAAGCTGCTCATTGGCCCTCGAACCGAAAAGGTAAGGAGACTTTCAATGATGAAGGGGGCCACAAAGACTTCGAAGTACCATTTTGAGTCTCATTTTCATGATCTATGGTAGAATCTCATCACAAATTCGACTCGGGGTGTGCCCCGTCCATATTCTTGCGGTGATCAAGTTCTTGATTGTTGTAATTTCAAATGAAAATTAAAAGATCATGATTAGCTTACTTTCTGATATTCATCTGAACCTCCGATTGGAACAGGTTGGGAGCATTTTCGCTAGATGCCCGCCGCCTTTTTAAGTGAAGCATCTGCTCTCCCTCCTTACACTTTCCTCTTCCTTCTTTCCACAACAACAACTTCTTCAAATTTCTCTTTTTCCCATCCAAACGAAAGAAATTTATCAAGATACTTCCTTCCTCAATTGATATTGAGATCGCAGAGTCCTTCACGATCTTTGTATCTGTTAATTCATACCAAAATCTGTAAGTGAATCATCATCTCTCCAATATTTTCTTCTTCAAACAGAAAACTTTCACGTCGCGTTCCCACAATACATACAAGAAATTTATGTATCCTTTCTCTTATCACATCTTGGATACCTTCAGGCATTTATTCCTCTCATCACGAGCATCTTTTCCTCGATCTTTCAATTTCGGGGAAAGGAAAAACTCCACAATCGCCAACATCATCTCCATCTCCTTCCTTTCTCCTTTCGGATTCACTCAAAAGCACACTTCAAAGCCACTTTTGACTTGTTGCAATTGCCCTCTTTTATTTTCAATTAAAGCAATCGACAATCCTTTAAGTGCGTACTCACTTGAAGACACCAAAGATCGGTTGGGAAGAGGGGAGAAATCAAAATTGCACTTTCCTGATCGGGAGCCAATTCACTTGAGTTGGACCCCACCTTTTTAAGTATTTGCTTTCATCCTCTCGATCTTTCTTTCCTTCACAACTACAAAGTTTTTCGTCTCTCTTCTCTCTCTTTTTATGAACACTCCTTTTGCGACCGCAGGTGTAGTCTTGCTTATCAGATTGACTTCTTGTGCTCTTTGATTTATTACTCGTCTCTCAATTTACTTCTTGATACCAATTTTAAGAAGGGTTTTGAGTTGGAGCAATACCTAAGTTGGTACATCTTGCGCATTTTTTCACCTTTTACCACTTTTCTCAACCCCCGACTAATTTTTCTTTCCGCACAGATCAAAATAAAATCTTTGCAACACTAAAGTCCTTCAAAATGTCTTGGGAGATTCCTGCCGGTGACAATGATTGGGACACTGGAGAGACTGCAGTAGTCAGTGGTGGTGGTGGAGGAGAGTGGGATGACGCTCCTGCAACTGGTTCTTCTGAACATCATGCAGCAGATGAATTCAATGATGACGCCGGTAACGACTATGGCGGATATGGTGGTGGCGAAGAAAATGGAGGCAGTGGTGGTGGTCGCAGTGGAGGCTGCTTCAACTGTGGTGAAGAAGGGTATTGTTTCTAAATATTTCAGTCTTTTGTTACTCCGCTAACTCACTTTCCGTCAGTCACTCCAAGGCCGAATGTACACAACCTCCAAAGGCCAGACCATGCTACAATTGTGGTGAGGAGGGGCACACGAAGGTAGATTGTACCAATCCCGCAGTTGCTCGTGAATTCATCGGCACTTGTCGCATCTGCGAGCAATCGGGTCATCGCGCATCTGAATGCCCTTCTGCTCCACCCAAGCTTTGCAATAATTGTAAGGAGGAAGGTAGGCTCAAATCTAATATCTCCCAGACACTTTCACTGAGGCTGACCTTTATTGCAGGCCATTCAATCCTTGAGTGCAAGAATCCTCGCAAGATCGAGCGCAACGACGTCGAAGATGTCGCAGCTGAAGTTGCTTGGGAGAATCTGATCAAGCAATCTCAAGAAGGTGACTTCGACGACATGAAGTATGAGGTCATGAAATACATCAAGGCTTCTCCAGATGCTACCTATGTTCAATTGGAGAATGCATTCCGTACTCAAAACATTCCCATCTATCTCATTGCAATGGAGAAGGAACTCACCCAGACCTACACCAACATGGACTTGCAGGGTAACCTCGATCGCAAGTATTCTGTTTCTTGGCGCAAGTCGAGTAAACACAGTCGTCCAAAGGAGAAGGAGAGTTGGCCATCTACCCCAGAGGAAAATTTGGAGCGACTTGCCAATGCTGGCGAGCCTGTTGATCGTGGTGTTCCTCTCTGTTCCCGCTGCAATGAGCTTGGTCATACCGTAAAGCATTGCACCGAAGAGCGAGTTGAAGGTGACCGTGTTCAAGTCCAGTGTTTCAACTGCAATGAAGTGTAAGTTTTCTTACACTGGAATACCTTTAAGCATACTAACTTTGGAGTAGCGGCCATCGTGTTCGTGATTGCCCAATTCCTCGTGAGGATAAGTTCGCTTGTCGCAACTGCAAGAAATCTGGTCATAGTTCCAAGGAGTGTAAGTTCAGCAATGTCCTGCGTTTCATAAAGAAAGCTAACATCGAACTTAGGCCCAGAGCCACGCTCCGCCGAGGGTGTTGAATGCAAGAATTGTAATGAGAGTAAGTTCTTCAACATCCTCTCATATTTTAATCTCTCTAACATAACATAGTTGGTCATTTCTCTCGTGACTGCCCAACTGGTGGTGGAGGTGATGGCGGTCTCTGCAGAAATTGCAACCAACCCGGTCATAGAGGTAAGTCAGATAGTAATTTATCATTAGCTATCAAGTGTGCTAATTTTCGTGCTTATAGCCAAGGATTGTAAAAATGAGCGAGTCATGATCTGTCGCAACTGTGACGCAGAGGTTAGTTAGATGCCTTTGATCTCCTTTCATCTAATTTGAGAAAGCCTACTGACATTAACAGGGACATACCGGTAAGGAATGCCCAAAGCCTCGTGACTATTCTCGAGTTCAATGCCAGAACTGCAAGCAGAGTAAGTTAATCTTTGCATTCCTCAGGTGTTTGTTTTTCGCGATATACTAACATAGACTAGTGGGTCACACTAAAGTTCGCTGCAAGGAGCCAGTTGCCGAGGAGGACGCTGCTGGCGATGCCAACGGCTACGGTGATGGTGATGCCACAGCTAATGGCGGTGACTACGGAGGTGATGATGCGGCCAAGGATGACTATTCTGCTCCTGCTGCTGGTGGCGATGACGACAACTGGGCTACTGGTGGTGGTCAAGAGGTTGCAGGCGGCGCCGGTTGGTAGATGACAAGTTTGTTCGACTTCTCTCAAGAAAAGCTGCTTGCTTGTCTTACTTACTCCTCGGCGTGGTGGGATGAGTTTCGGGTTTTAGACGAAGAAGTTCAAGAACACTCTGTTGTTGAACGCAGGTAAATAGGCTGGTGCTACCGTAGTATTGGTTCAGATTCTCTTTTTTTTCTTCATTGGTTGCGATCATTCATGGATACTTGTGCTCAGCTAGGCAAGGATACCATCAAAAAAGCGATGAAAGCACATGGTCGTTATAATAGGACAGGACGGAATTGAAAAGATATTGCCACGATTTGAGATTTCAAACAAGATAACTACTTAGTACCTAGATATTTGAAATACAATCGAAAGCTGGGTTATATCACCAAAGGACTGAGTTTTCTTGGCAGTAGTGACTTGCTGATTTTGCTGTGAGACTATTCTTTGAGAAGGATTTATCCTTTTTTTTTTTTGCTTCTTTGGATATAGAAGATGAAATGATATCACCTGAACCTTGAAATAAGCAACTTGGGAAGTATAATGATGAGCCAAGAGATAGGCAAGCAACAAAGAGCGAAATTTGATAAAAATGGCATCTCTAAAGATATACTGGATAAAAAAACAGACAGTTGGGTAGAATCATTTAGAGAGAAGGAGTATCATAGTTGTGCAAGGGAATCATTCTTGAGAAATTTGAGAGAGAGATACTGAGGGTTCTTTGGAACACCAGTGGCTAAAAGAGTTAGCTTTGGAACTAATGTCGGAGCTCATAAGGAACAAAAACCAATTTGAGGGAAATTAGTGGCATGAGTGAGACTGGCGAGATTAATGAGATCGATTTTGTGAGATTGTTTGGGTGCTGGTGAATGGAGGATGGGGAATGGGGGAGGTGGGTGTGAAAGACATAGGAGAAGAAACGGCGGTGAAATGAGAAGAGTGATTGACCGTCGGAGAAAGGAGAGAAATGGACTGAACGGCCTCAATACTTTGATGCTATCTATGCATCTGATTTTGGGAAGATTGTACAGCGTTGTAGCTTTGTGGTATATGAATGTAAGATTGAATAAGTCTATGTAGGTAGGTAGTGTGCTTTCAAGTATATCTCTTTCATGCTTCTTTAAAAACTCATCTGAGAGCTCATATGTTATAGATCTATCTCCGGTGCTATTTTGCAGGTTTGAGTGCTGCATTATATGTCCATCTTTTTTGGTACAGCAACGGAAGACGCCCCCGAAAAGCGTTCAAAGTGGAATAATACACCCCACTTATTCCTAAATTTGAAATCCTCAAATTATTATGATCCGTTGTCCTCCAACCCCTCTCAAAGTTTCTCAAAAGTGGGTTTTCTCTTCTGCAATCCACTCAACATCGCATCCTTAACATCCTTCGTTTGGATCGCCGCACTATTCCAAACTCCCGTGTACCTCAGACTATCCGCCAATCGATTATCCCTCGCGTGATTCAAAAGTTCCTTCGTACCCTGCACTGCTACTGGACTTTTTTCCGCCAACAATTTCGCAATACTGAGCGCTTTGTCGATAGCATTTTGCTTTGAAGGCTCAACATACGTCACAAAACCTACTCGCAGCGCCTCTTCAGCTCCGAAGACGCGGGCAGAGAGACATACGTCTTTGACCCAGCTGAAAGAACCGACGACCTTTGGAAGGCGGGAGAGGGTACCAATATCGGCGGCGAGTCCGATGTCTACTTCCTTCACGGCCATCTTGACGTCCGAGGTGCAGATGCGGATATCGGCGCAGGTGGATATATCGATTGAGAGACCGAGAGAGTAGCCGTGCAGAACACAGATTACGGCTATTTGATGCGATCAGATTGATTCAACTTTTATCTCAAAAAAGGAGACAATGGGAGCGGGGGAACCTACGTTTCTCGCATTTCTCGACACTGCTTATACAAGCTTGAAATTCTTCGACGTGTCGTTTGATAGCTTGCGCCGTTCGCGCTACATCTGTAGTTCTTCCTTCTTTTTCGGCTAAAACGCCATCCTGTGCGGCGGCCTCTACATCCAAACCAGCTGAGAATGCACGTTCGCCGGCGCCGGATAATATGATGGAGCGGACATCGGGAGAATAGGAGAGGGTGTCGAAAATGGTGCGGAATTCAAGCCACTAGATTTAGGGGTTAGCGAATGATTGAGGTGGTAGTGCAGGTTGTGGATAAGGGGCGCTTTACCATTGCTTCGAAAAAGGCATTGAGTTTCTCGGGACGGTTGATTTGCACATGTGCTATGTATGGTGCTGGGTACGTGACGAGAAAGTATTTGTAGGTAGGGTTTGAAGAGGCCATTTCGTTTGTTTGGGGAGGGCACTGGGCAGGCTTCTGCTGCTTGCTTGCGTTTTGAATTGCTGATTGGATTGCTAGTCAAGTCACTAACTTGTAGGATATACTTTTAGAGAAGATTGATACAGATAGATGTACGTTTCTAGGTATGAAATATTAAAGATAAGTGTTGTAAGTCAATAAGCTCTTTGTGAATTGCAACTGTAATACTGAAGCTCCCGAGATAGATGGTCGGCCAACTTGACCTCAACATCACCGAGCCTCGGTATCTCGAAGCTCGATAGCACGTGATCATACTTTCCGTCTTTTCGCGGGGTAGCTTTTGAAGCTCGTCCCCCTCTTTATCGAGGAAGAAGTTTGACAACTCAAGTCGAGAAAGTTCAGCCAAGAGAATTGATATAAGATTCATGTCGATATCAAGTGATATGCCCAACTTAAAGCATAAAAATGTCCCTTTACTGCAACCTCACATCTGGCTATTCAAGGTCCCCTTTGAGCCGTTTGGTCCCCGAATACGACTCTGCAGGTAAGAGTTGCGAGGAGTATTGTCCATGTGAATGTGAGGCTTCTGGTATGAATAAACTCTTAACGTTGGCGATAATTTATTTTCCAGCTCAGTAACACATTCAACCATCATCCTGGTCTTTCAAGCTTGTTAACTCTAATTGTTAAACAAGGTAAATATTTCCATATCAATCGATTGTCAGAAGATAGCCGACGAGATATATGCAAGTGGACGGCTGAGTAGTTTTGACAGTTGGCAATAAGCATTTGTGCCTGTCGAACCTTCATGCAAATGAACCAATATGTTAAAAAAGTTAATCATATCAATGACCATCCACATATATCTATCCAGTATCATCCACACCACACTTTCCCCCCCGCTCGAGCCCCGTAACTCAAGCTGCAGGTAGATCGACAACAGCACTGCAGTAGCGCGAAGATCATAATGAAGTTGTTTCGATGAAATCTTGATGATTGATCATATGATGCTGAGGATGCTTCAGTGTACAGACCGTAAGTGCAAGGTTTTTTGTTTCTTTTTCTTGAAATTTGTGGGGGGTTTTGACTAGCATCTATCAAATGAGTCTTGGATGATTAGTTAAAACTTCCGATGGCTGTGTCGAAGGGGGTTTTCTTGATTTCTCAACGGTTTAACGCTCAAGCTCTAGCTACGAAGGTATCATTGAGTTGTGGGACAAGAGAAACGAGAACAAGAGGGAGAAGAGAAATATAATGTAGTGTTGAACGGGCGTTTCTTCTTCCATTAGACATCCGTCATACATACAAAACACCTTACCTTGGCAGATGGTTTTTCGTATGAAGTGACTATACCTAGGTACCTACCTGCTAGCTACATGTGCAATAGAAGTGCGTGTTATAATGCAAAGGAAATGGATTCCGGTGCAATGCAAGAAAGCACAAACTTCACAATACGAAACCAATCAATAAATATTCTCTGATGTCTCCTCTCCCCGCCCCCCTATCAGATACATGGTTTAACGGTATCATCGAAAGGTTCCTCTTGGCGCTTCGCTTTATTCCGTCGGACAAATTCCCCCTGTTGTATCAAATCAGACCCCGTTATTTTCCCTTACGATCTCCGCTACTTGGATTCCGAGATTATTCCTTACGAACGTACAGACTACAATGCTCGTTCGCACAAAGGACCGCGTGAAATCTCATGGTTTGATTGAAGTCTGTATAACGGTGAATGGATTTACGGAGAGAGTGTGTAGATTGATTCACAAGATGATTTGATTCGTGGGCTGGGTACGGTTTCGGGTTATGTAACTTGCTTATATGCTGTAGTACATATTTCTGCGTGTGCGTTCTCCGTACCGTTGGTCAATCGCTATAGGTGAGAGATGCGAGTGGCATGATAATGCTGATATGCAACATGGGATTCATTCCACATGCGTTGATCTGCAGGAAGAATAAGAAGCCAAAGAAACAGGCCGATGTTGAAAAGGGCTATGCTCGCTATGTTGCGAGGGTTGAGCGTTGGAGCGTTGGAGGTCATGTTACTAGTGTCTAACTAACAACTGTCTACAGATACTGCTTAGTAGATAGGACCTAGTAGATAGGGCTCTTAGCTCATTCTCTTAGCCCACTGTCAAAGGGAAGGGAAGGGAAGGGAAGGGGAGTGGAGGGGAGTGGAGGGGAGAAGGGGACGAGGGGATTAAGAGGGAAGATCAACGTTAACGGCTAACTCTTTTCTCGACGGCTAACCAATCTAATTGTGTACGCCAAGATAATATCGATCCATCAAGAAGGAAAAATAAGACAAGACTCCAATCAATTGACTTCTTTCCTCGCTCCCTTCTTCCCCTACTTTTCACTCTAACCATGTGTCACCCATGTCTGTCAGATACCTAGGAGATATATTATGTCTCAATCACCTAGTACCTAGTACCTAGTGCCTAGTACCTAGTACCTACCTACTAGGTAAGAGATACCTAGTATATCCTCATCAAAAATGTTGGTAAAATGATCGTAAATGGATTAGTTTGTCATCATTGCCGGGGGCCCGTGTTCCTTATCCTCTTTTTTCTTCTATCAGAACAGAAACATTCCATTTCCACTCTAACTCTAAATGTCAAAATCAAAACCATCCATACAACAATAATCTTTTCCATCGTATCGACTAACCAAGAAGATTCCGTCTCTCGCATTCGCCTATGTACTACCCAATGTCACATTGTCTGTTATTCGATTGAAACCAGATCCGTGCATATTATTTGCAGTGCCGACTGCCTACGGAATCTTACAGCATCATGCGGTGCTACATACGCATCGACGTTGCTCCTACCTCTCGACGGTCTTTCTGAATAATGACCAATGTAAGCAATGGATATTTCTTAGCTAGTAAACACAACATATAGAGTCGTGCAGTCCGTAGCACATAGTGCCAATCTTTAAATCTTCTATATCCAGCAAAGTTGATTCGTCTGGAAACACTTTGGTTGATATCCATCATAGGTTGCCCCAAATGTTTGAAATTGACGAACAAACCATACCGTTCATACGAACGCGCCAGGCCCTACTACTCCTAGATCTGCAGAACGATTTTATAGGAGAAGAGAGCCTGCTGCCGGTCGAGACCCCCCCGAGCTATGTCGACAATATAAAGAATCTGATCGAGTCTTTCCGTCCTTCTGGTGACATAATATGGATATGCAGCATTACCACAGAGGGGGTCTCGAGGATAGTCAATCAACCGCACAGTGATAGCGAGGTCATCATAACGGATAGCGAGCTTCTACGACGTCGACGCGACAAAGTGACACCCGAAAGTGAGCCCGTGTCCAATGAAGAAAGCAAGCCCTCGGTAGCTAGCAGTGAGGGGGATGCAACAGAAGCTTTTTTGACAGTTCAATGCGAGGGCAAAGCACGCATGCTAAAACCCAATTCGAGAGGTTCAGCCATTTCAGATGCATTTGCGCCCATCTCTACGAAAGACTTGGTATTCAACAAAACATACTATTCCGCATTCAAAGATGGTAGTCTAGTCCAAAAATTAAGGGGCAAGTTTGTGACAGAGATTTACATAGCTGGAGCTCTTACAAACGTCAGTGTGTTTGCCACGGCAATGGACGCTGCTCGCCACGGTTATGCCATAACCATCATTGAGGATTGTCTGGGGTACAGGAGTAAAGCTAGACATGAGGAAGCTTTACGTCAGCTCAGAGCCTACACGGGATGCGATGTTATAAGCAGCGGGGACCTCATTGAATGTTTACAGAAGCAAAAGAAGGTCGCTGAAAGGAGAACGACTTCCAGTAAGAAATCTCGTCCTAAACCTAGAGAGCCACAGCCAAAAGAATCTCGAAATACTGGGATTGAAAATCTAATGGGGAACTTAAAGCTAGAAGCAGAAGACCCGCAAGTCACCACCGTCAAAGCCCCATCGACGGCAGCCATCGAAGACGATTTCGAAATCACTAGTCAACTTCTGCGATCACAAATTCGACGAGCGAAACCACCAGCAGAACTGGAAGCAGAAGCTAAAAAGAGAGAAAAGGTTAAGTCAAAAGTGAAATCACGACGACACACTGCAAAGCCTGTGGAAGTAGAAGACCCCTCTATCCCATCAAAGCAACGCAGTCTCGTAGCATCTTCAAAAATTCCGTCACCTGACTTGTTAAATGCGCCAAACCTAGCTGAGGTGGCTCTGCCTAGTTCAAAGCTCCCGGCAATCGAGAAGGAGGAACTCCAACTAAAACCTTCATCAAAGAAGAAATGTCTTGACGAGATACCAAAAGACGAAGATAATGCGTTGACCGACGTGGCTGCTATTTGTGAAGGTGATACAACGGTCATCCAAAACCTTCTGCCCGATACGTTGGCAAGCGGGATATTCGAGAAAATTCGGGACGAGGTCCTTTGGCAGAAGATGGGCCATCAGGGTGGTGAGGTACCAAGGCTTGTAGCGGTTCAGGGTCAAATTGAAGAAGATGGCAGTACTCCGATATATCGTCACCCGGCAGATGAATCGCCTGCTCTCCTATCATTTTCACCCACAGTTGAAACTATCAAGAAGATAGTTGAGAAAAGACTTGGTCATTCTCTAAACCACGTACTGATTCAATTCTATCGAGATGGAAATGATAATATTTCCGAACATAGTGACAAAACATTGGATATTATTCCTAATACTTTCGTTGCTAATGTGAGCCTGGGAGCTCAACGGACGATGGTATTCCGTACAAAGAAACCTGTGAAGAACACGGTATGTGCAGAATCTCAGAGCGTCCCTCGAGAATCTTGCAGGGCAGCTCTGCCACATAATTCATTGTGTAAGATGGGCCTGGAAACCAATAAGAAGTGGTTACATGGTATTCGACCAGATAAGAGAATGGCAAGTGAGAAATCCAAGGCTGAAGTGGCTTACGATTGTGGACGTATATCTTTGACATTTAGACATATTGGTACATACCTGGATAAAAGTCAACAAAAGATTTGGGGCCAAGGTGCAACTGCCAAGAGGAAAGAAGACGCCGTGCAGGTCATTAATGGAGATACACCACAAACTCAAGAAATGCTACAAGCTTTCGGGAAAGAGAATCATGACAGCGATTTCGACTGGCAGGAGATCTACGGCAAAGGATTCGACGTACTGCACATGTCGAACCACAAAAAGCTTTTCTTGTCGGGAGATCCCATCGCCGACCACCGAGTGAAGTTTATGCTCAACCACTACAGCATCCCTTGGATAGAAGCAACCGTTTCGCCACCTTTCCATTGGAAACGAGAAGATCTTGAAGTTGACGATTCGCTTGTACCAGAAACACCAGTGATCAAGTTTATTGATAATGACCATGGCAGAACTACTGTCGAAGGATGCATGCCAATCATGTTTTATATTGAAGCTATCTATAAACCTTCACAGAGCGATAGATCCCCGGGTCATTTCGCCCGTCATTATACCCGTTTCGAAGAAGCCAACACCCTACTCAAGATCTGGAGAACAGTTCCGTTTAGCGTGAAGCCTTTCCGTGCCGAAATCGCTAAATGGGATACCTACGCCAAAGAAGCAAAATACATAGCAGGCGATGAAATTGGTCTTGCAGATTTTGCAATCATGCCGGTCTTTGAGTCGGTCAGTAAGGTGTGGGGTGATCGTATGGCACATGAAAATTTAGCAGTTTACTGGAAGATGATGGTTCAGACGGAGAGTTTTTGGAAGGTTCTCCCAAACGAAAATCTAGAGGCGCTGCAGGATCAAGCTAAGATTTGTGCGGTGCGACAGAAACTTAATGATTTGGATAATGAGGCTTTGCAAGAAGAGGACAGTGAGGGCCACTCTTCTTTGGCAGCGGAAGAGGAAGAGAAGGGCAAGAGCAAGAGCAAGGAGATCGAAGAGCTATTGGATGCGATTTCGAAGTTGTAATTTCGTTAATAGGTATCAGGAGTGATAATGAAATGCTTAAGGAGTTGGTATCAAAGATGGGTCATGGAATGGTGGTGTTTGGAAGCATTTGGGGACAAACGAATGTCTCACGGTTTGTAGAGAATTGAAAATACGCACAGCGTTTAAAGTAAAAATGCGAATAACTTATGTAAACCTCAATCAATTTTATCATCGATTTCATCATGTGTAATGCCCTCTCCATTTACCAATTCGATTTCGCAGTATCATCTTCTCACCACGTAAGGGTTCACACTAACCACAAGCATCCGGCCCCAAATCCGCGACTATCACTTTGCACTTCCTTCTCCCTCCCAAACTGTCGTCTCCACCATAAAGGTTCCCTTTCGATCTTTACACCTACAAACCGATCAAAATCCATCACTCATCCTCCATTCAAGACACAATATCCACTCCTACCAAATCTCTCCCAAGGAAAACAAAAAATAAACTCACCGACGAAAAAGTCGTTCCACAGGTCTACAAACAATATTTTCCCCAACCTTCCCATCCCTATCCTTTTGCAAATCGCAATTGTATTGCCATAATTCCAGTAATTCACAGTTCTTGAGATTTCCGTCGAAACCCTTTCGGTATTGGGACTTGGACGTGAGGGTTGATTCGAAAGGGAGGGCACTGGGTGGGAAGGGGAGGAGGGGTGGTGTCATTTGTTCTTTGTTTGGGAAGGATTGAGAATCGGAAAAGAAGACAGGGAAGAGTGAGGCAAGAGTGAGGATAAAATGGATATCAGATCTAGCGAAGAGATATCTGGCGGGAGATTATTACGAGAAGTTGATGAGAGCGAAGAGAGTTTGGAATCGGTATGTAGGATATTCCATCTCGTTGCTTATCGATAACGAATCTCCCCTCCCTCCTTTCATTTCCTTGCAACTAAATTCACACAAGAAATTGAAGCTGATAAATAACATAAGCTTCTAACCACTATTACAAATGCATTGAATCCCCGTCCGTCGAGAACTCATATACATTCTCTAGATGAACTGTGGTCTAATTCGTATCAAAATCAACCGAGACTGTCTGTTTCGGGGAGACAGTTGCCGCTGCTAATTCATATATTAACTGCACTTCTGAGAAATGAGGATGGAAAGGTAGGAAAGTGCGTTGTATTAATCGATGTGCATTCGAGGTTCTCTCCTTCGTTTCTAGCATTTCAAGATGATGAAGAAGAAGATGAGGGACTTGAAGCAGGACTGAAGGAGAATAGATTGAGGAAGGCAGATCTTAAACATCTTCATATATTTAGACCTTCAGCTCAGAATCTGGAAAGTACGTTGAAGGGGGTGGAAGAGTATATGTTGTATGGGAATCATGATAGTTATGGGAGGGAATTCGGGGGGACGATACTTTTTGGGGTTGAGGGGAGAGAGGGGGTGGATATGGGGAGTTTGAGGGGGATGGGGAGGCCGGAGGTGGTGATGGGGTGGAGAGGGTGGTTGAGGGTTGATAGGGAAGAGGTTGGGGCGTTTGAGATGGGTGGTAGTGTGGAGGAGATGTTGGAGGAGAGGGAGAGGAGGGAGGAGGTTGTCAGGGGGAAGGGATGGAGAGGGGTGGGGGAGAAGGGTGGGGAGGTTATGTGGAAGTTGGGATAGAGGGAGGAGATAAAATCTGCATTGGGAATGCCGGTGAAGGGCGGGTTTGCTTTGGCTTATGTTCTACAATGGTCGTTTAGATGGAGTGTGGTACACGTGATGGGATGCCATGCTCATGCGCAATGCGTATCATCAATTTGAACATGGAAAGAGCCTTGAGTTGGGAGGGCTTTTTATGTGCTGTGTGTGTAGTAATAAAAATGTTGTCCGACATAATATGAGAATAGCAAGAATATCAAACCTTTGCTTTGATTGAATGAAGCAATCAATCAAAAGGGCACGGTACGGCTTCACCACCCAGTACCTTAATTTCGATACAGCGTATATTTCAAGCGCATTTTCCTAATCCCGATGCCTCCATACAAACAAATAGGTTAAGAATATCCAATGCATTTCTCATGACAACCACTGCACCCCGATTCTGCTTTTCGTTGCAAGATATCCAAGGTCTCATTCGCCCATCACATGGCTTCTCCAAATAGACACACATACTTCTCCCAAAAGAATTTCTCAGTTCCGGAGAGAAAAAAAATGCATGCATTGCCAAAGCATCATCGATATTGGTAATGTACAGCTTGCCTACCCATTCCAGCCTCCCAGCATGCAATCTTATTCCCTCCACCTCTGCCTGTATCAACCATCCACCATACAGAGACACCTAGTTCAATCTATGTCCTTTTGTCTATCCTCATTCCTCATGCAGCAGCATTGGCAGCTCTCTGATCCTCCAACTTAGCGTAGAATGCATCGCGCTTGCGGACGGCTGGGACGTGGTATCCGTACCTATTACTATGTTAATACTATGTGCCTTGACGCCGTTTAAAAATAGAGAGATTTACCAGAAGGCATATCCAAATGTGGTTCCGAGACCTGGTGGGTCGTGTTAGTTGACTGCTTTGCTTCACCTCTGCGATATCTGCAGATTCTCTGCTTCCATTCACCCTCCCACTCCCTCCGCATTCCACAAGACATCCGTTCACCACATACCGAAAGCGACGCTAAGGTCAAGGACGAGCCCTCTTCGGAGCATCTACAGTACAAAAGGTCAGCTCATTCTCCAATTCCATTCACCCAATTCAATTATGTCCTTCCAACTTTCCAACTCTAATTCCAAGCTCCTCACTTTTCCCACCACAGACAGACAGAGAAACGTACTCCAGTAATTGGTTTGATAGCCATTTTGTATATTTCTTTCGGGCGGAAGAATATCAGGTTCTGTATCTCTTATTTGCTTGCTCAGATTCAAAATCGCATGATGCATCCCACGCTCGCCGAGCGTCCAATTTTAGCGCGCTCTTAATACCTGAGGCAGCAACGCTAAATCCGCAGCAGCCAACTCGATTTCCCCACGTGATCGATGCTTCTGAACCTTTGATACTCACAAGCAGTAATTTACGCTTTCGATAACGTGGAACGTTCATACAATTGAATTCACACTACGGCCATGAATCATTCTTTCCATACCCATACCCGCGATTTATTTATTTAAAGCTTGCTGTGGGCGCGAAAAAATAACATACATACAGTAAAGCATTGCAATCATGGTCCCAGTGTCACGAAAACGATCGACACCTACATCCAGCGACGACGACATGGAGGAGCCTTATCGAAAAAGGCAACGCATGTCGCCCGTCCTACCGCAAACCCCTCCGCCCGAGCTCGAATTGTCGCGTCCCGATAAAACGGAGTCTTCACTTTTCGACAGCGATGTGCGGATGCTATTGCGCCGATCAATTTGTCAGACATTGGAACACGTTGGGTTTGACCGGGCGACGGAAGAAGCGTTGGAGGCCATGTGTGCCGAAGTCGATACTTGTTTGTATATCCTCACCTGTGGGCTGAGATGCCTTTTGTTGACGAGATTTAAGATACGACGCATTTACTTGCTCAAGTCACTTCTTCGATGAATAATGCGAGAAGAAATATTCCCATACCCCTCGATATATCGTACGCGTTTAATCGGTATCAATTACCTCTCGCATCGTTAGAACCGCATCTGCGACCTCCAATTTCCGTGCCGAAGCTTGAATTGGAATTAGAACCCATACCAAAGGAAGATCCTACGACGAAAAATGTCATAAGGATATTGGGTGTGGAGCTTAATGGTGAGGTGGAAAAGGCACAGAAATCATATATTCCCAAAGGATTCCCCGCCTTTCCTAGTAAACATACATTTAAATGGACGCCCAAAGAGAGCGAACGTTTGACGGATCCGCGAAAAATCCGTGAGAAGGCTGCGGAGAATGCCAAGATGGGGGAGGAGGCTCTGAGACGGCTGGTGAAGGTTGGAAAGGTGGGCAAGGATAGGGAAATGAAACGAATGGCTGGTAGAGATCCAAAGAGTAAGGAACGGCATGCGTTGTGGGAACGTACCATGTTGGAACTGGGAATTACAAATTCTGGTAGTGGAAGTGGGAGTGAAAACACAAGGCTGGCGCTAGATGATCGCAGTATGGTAGTTAATGCAGAGAAGCAGTATTTCAGAAAAGGTGCACCGGCAAGAAGGAGAACGCAGCCACAGCCGCAACCTCCACCTTCGCCTATGGATGAGGATTTGGTGTCGTTAGAGCCGTAGGGGAATGGATTATAACAAAAAAGATACGAATAATAATTTGGGTTTGGAATCTCAGGTATGGGCGGTGGAATGCATTATCAGCGAGGAGTTCTGGGGTTGAATCAATCAAAAGGATCACATTTTTGGGAGCCGGTAGCTCAATGAAGGACGGGCTCTTGCAGAAGCGAGAGGCGTTTCCTTATATATGTAAATCTACATAAGCCGTTGTTCATGCGCAACTTTACATACACCTTACCAGAACAACATACTTTCAATGAACAATTCTCATAGAAGAGTATGGACTTGTTGTAACGCCAATCATAGACCTAAACACCATCGCAATGCACCAGGTATATCCAATACAAGTATCTATTTGACCTCAAGGCCAAGCACCCGGATCAATTTCTGTCCCCAAATCCCTATCCTCTAAAAACTTCCTGCCTCTCAATTCGTCGGGTAAGTATTCTTGAACTACTCTACCCTCCTTGTAATTAGGATTGTATTTGTACTGATCTCCATACCCCAACTCTTTCATCAACTTCGTAGGTGCATTTCTCAAATGAATAGGGATGCTCAAACTAGCTACTCCAGGTTCCCTCAGGGCAGAATATGCATTGTTCAATCCTCTATATGCTCTGGTACTTTTGGGGGCTAGACACAGAGCCACAGTAGCATGAGCCATTGTGATTCGACATTCAGGCATACCGATTTTCTCGCACGCGGTGTATGTGCTGGTTGCGAGCGTGAGCATGCTGTTGTCGGCCAGTCCTATATCTTCTGATGCCATGACCACCATCCGCCTAGCTATGTAAAGAGGGTCCTCTCCGGATTGAAGCATTCTTGCAAGGTAGTAAAGAGCAGCATCTGCGTCGCCACCTCTTACCGACTTGTGGAAAGCAGAGATAGTATCGTAGTGTTGATCGCCAGCTCTATCATACACCAGCGTTTTGGTCAGAGAGGCTTTGATGTCCTCCTTAGTGACATTGGGCCTTGTAGACAAGCCCATGGCTAACTCTAGGAGATTCAGGGCCGTCCGAGCATCACCGTCAGAAAAGGCAGATAGATACTTCAAGAGCTCTGTATCCACAAGATCTGTAGGAGTATAATTTGGCCCCTCGGTCTTCAAAGCCCTCTCTAATATCTCCAATATGTCATCATCCGTCAACTTCGATAATGTGAATGTCCGACATCTAGACAGCAAAGCATTCTGGACTTTAAAAGACGGATTCTCGGTAGTAGCTCCTATCAAAGTGACCTGCCCACTTTCCACGGGCCCAAGAAATACATCCTGTTGACTCTTCGAAAATCGATGGATCTCATCGCAGAATATTATTGTCTTCCTCCCAGTAAGCCCCAGTTCCCCTCTTGCCTCGGCAAATATTTTCTTCACATCCCCCACCCCAGTAGATGTACTATTGATCTCGACAAACCGACTTCCTACCATAGCAGCCACACATCGTGCAATTGTAGTTTTACCCGTGCCAGCGCCACCCCACAATATCATTGATGGGACACGATCTTGTTCAATGAGACTGCGTAAAACTCCGTGTGGCCCAACTAACTCTTGTCCACAAACTTCGTCTAGACTTCTCGGACGCATTCGTTCTGCTAGCGGAGCGACCTTTTGAAAGGCACTGGTCTTAGTCTTCTTCGCCGGCGGATCGACAGAATCATTTTCCCTCTGTAACTCTGTCTCGGCATCGTCAAATGATCTCTTCCGCTGAACAGTCAGTGATCCACTCGCACTCCCATCTTCTTGCCGCTTCGCAGTTGTTCCATTCTGCACTTTCTGCTGAAAATTGGGCGTTGAATTCGGTCCTATCTTTGGGGTAGGATGCAATGCTGTTTTCTTAGTCACAGGTGTTGAAAAGAAGTTGGAGACGGAAGGCTTCTGCGTGGAAGCTGGTTTCTGTGAAACAAATGCATTCTGCTGAGTAGGTGTAGGAGAGACTGTGTCAATAAAGTCTTCACATCCCGAATCAATGTGACTATTAATGTCTTTAGCTTTCACTTGCTTTTCGCAAATGGGGCAAGCAACCATGCTGAGCAATTGGTGAGAATTGACTCTAAGTAATAGGTTTGGTTCATGATCATCACACAAAGTGGCTTTCGACACACGCGTTTAAAATTTGGGGGACGCGCCCGTGAAAGTCCATATTAATGTGGCACTAGCTTACCTATCAATTGTTATTCCCCGCAGCTTATGCATACCTAATCATGTATAATCACTCGTCAATACCTAGGTCAACATAGCATTTTCACGCGCACGGCAAGATGATCATAATGCATGGAAATTACTTTTTACGTTGTTTGGATTTTTCATGTCCATGAGCCTTCTGCTATGCCATGTTTTTGAAGTACATCCTGCCAATCGACAAGGAACCACAAACCCCGGAAAAGCCGTAAAACCTCAAGATGAATTGACACACGCCTGTTTAACCACCCCCTTACGCTCTCGACATAACACCCCAAGCCCGAATGATGTTATCTGTGTAACCTGCGAACAAAGTTTGTCCGTCCGCGCTCCATGCCAAACTGACGCACTCTGGCTCTCTGCTCTTCTTGCCAACAGCTTGGAACTCTGGCTTCAACTCATCAACCTTGCTCTTCTTCTCCAAATCGAAGATGATGATGCTGCTGGAGGTGGCGGCGCAAAGCCAGTATCTGTTGGGGGAGAAAACGAGGGCGTGGATCTCATCACCAGCGTTCAAGGAGTAGAGGTGCTTAGACTCGTTCAAGTCCCACAACATGGTGGTTCCGTCCTTTCCACCGGAAGCGCAAAGGGATCCGTCTGGGGAGATGGTGACGGTGTTGATGTAACCGGTGTGTCCGATGTGGTCGGTTTGCAATCTGCAAGAGCTGAGCTCCCAGACCTGAAGAATTGAACATTAGCATTTTCTGAGTAAGTAATTTTGGTACCAAACGAATTGTGCGAAGACAATTTTCAGAAAAATAGTGTTAATTGTCTCATGGCAAGGTCTCCCAAGCTCTGAAGTAGCAAATACTTTGTAGAACATCATGAAAACTTCGCACAACTTCAATTTGAAATACCATAAAGACTGATTGTAGCTTACCTTGACGAGCTTGTCCCATCCAGAGGAGACAATGACTGGGTTTTGTGGGTTAGGGCTGAATCTAACGCATGAAACCCAATCGGCGTGTCCCTTCTCAGTGATGGTGAACTTGCAGTCACCGAGAGTGTTCCACAACTTGATTGTGCGGTCGCGGGATCCGGAAACAATTTGTCTGTTATCGGCAGAGAAGGAAACGGAGAGAACGTCGTTGTTGTGTCCAACAAATCGGCGGGTGGTGGTACCAGTAGCAAGCTCCCAAAGGCGGAGAGTCTTGTCCCAGGATGCGGAAAGAGCGTAAGCACCATCAGAAGAGATCACCTAGAAATCAAAGTCTCAGCATTCAATTGTAATTTGCAGATTGCGCTCATATTCCCAGAGCCACCGATTTTTGAGTGAGGTTTAACATACACAGTCAGAGACAATGTGGGAGTGTCCGTGGAGAGATCTCTTTGGGTATCCGTATGAAGTCTCATCCCGGGTCAAGTTCCAGATGATGAGGGACTTGTCGCGGGAACCAGACAAGAGCATATTTGGGTTCTCAAGAGAAGTTGCGAGAGAGGTGACCCAGCCGCTGTGGCCCTCGAGGGTGCCCTTGAGGATAAGTTGTTCCGCCATGTTGGAGTATTGATCTGGTGAACGGAGAATTGAAGGATGGGCGAAATGGCAACGGTAACAGTGCTGGTTGGAAATATTTGAGAAATTGTGGTGGGAGGTTTTCCTAAGCGAGGTGGTACTAGCGCCACTTCCAAAAATAATGGACTCTGACCTAGAACTCGAAAAATTATTTCTTCTACCACAACAATTTGAGGATTTGAGAAATTTCTTTGATGGCAAAAGGGAAGAACAAGTACCTGATCCTGATAGGAAATGGTTGACTTGAATTGATCGAATCCTTCCAGTCATATCCTTAAATTTCAGGCACATTTTCTTGTAGGGCAAGTCCGAGCAGATCAGTTTTGAGTGCTGTATTCATTCATTCTATCGGTTGAATATATGGGCACAGTGAATCAATCAATCTCTTACTGAGCAATAATATTCAGTCATAAGCCAGCGAGACAAGTGCTCCTGCCACAAAGTCCTGTTAGTCTTCGAGAATCAGAGGAAGTAACTGCTTGAGCCAATTTCGTCTTCAGCATGTCGAGTCACGTGATACCATATGGGTCATTCGATAGGTACTCAGATTTATGAAGTCTGTAATGAAACAATCAAAGGCATCAAAGGTAGAATCATATACAAAAACTCATTTATTTTCGTCAAATCATGTCATTAAAGCGATCTCCAAACAATAATTCCCTTAGACTGTTTCCTGAACTTATCGAATGTAATCTCTCAAGCTGCGGTATCACCACCTAAAGCATCATATGGAGTTCCACCCGTTGCATTGTTATCCCTGAGGAAGCCTGCATCATTCGCTGATTGTGCATTCTCTCTCTGCATTTTCTGCTCAGCAAGTCGACTCGGATCATTCTTTGATCCAATTTCTGAAGTAAAACTCGCATTCTTTGCATCATTACTCTCAAATCCCCCTTCCGTCAAATTCTTTCCTTTCGGTTTGCCGCCAGACTGGTATTGATTGGACACATAACTCGGTGCGACCCCCGCATTACTTGTGCTCTCTTTTACATTGGGGTTGCCAACATCTTTCTGGTATGAACCAGTAGCTCCAAGTTTCTTCTCTTCCGCCCAATCTTCAGTCGCCATTCGTGCTTCAGCATCGGAAGCAGGATCTAGACGAGTAGCTCCAGATGTATTGGTATTTGCAAATGTGGAGTTTGCGCCTGCAACGCCTAACGGTTCACCGTCGCGATTTCCAGCGAAGCCTCCGCCAGCTCTCGTAGATTCGGCTGCAAGAGAATCTGATGCTATTGCTCCGGCACCCTCTTTGATGATTGAGTGTGGATCTTTGACCTGTTAAAAGTTGTGTTAGCAATCATGATAGAACTTGAGTCGTGTGAGGCAAAGAATCCCCAACACAATCCTTATGGAGTAGCTATTAAATGGTTGACTTGCAGTCCGAGACGCAGCTACATGGAGTTGAACATGAAAGATTCTGAGCAAGTATTTACCTTTGTACCAGCTCCAGACATTTTGAATGTGAATTGATGATTATGAAACTTGGTGTTAGAAGGTCCAAGAAATTGTTCTTCGCGAGTTGAAGATACAGACAAGTTGTTTGATTGTTTAATTCATTCCTGGAAGTGCTTTGTTCAAAACTAAAATATACAGCTGGCGCTCTCATGACATCATTCTTAAACTCAAAGAATCACATAAATCAAATCTTTTCCTGTTTCTACTACTTATTACTTCTACCACATAAGTATGGCGCCGGGCAAGTTCCCGTCAATCAACTCACAGGAATGTTAAACTTGTGGAGATTCTAAAGCTAGCGGCGGCACTTCTGCACATTTTGGACGACGTCAGCGATAAGCCTCTGGAAATTGAGGGGTAATTCATCACGTGCTTCATGTAAAAAAGGTGTCCCTGATATTTCTTGGTGACATACTTTCCACATGCTTTCGAAAATCTTTAGTGTGAAACGAAACGATTAATTTAAGCAGTGGGATCTATAAATATTGAAAAATTGATGTCGAACATCTAAGTAGATTTGATTTCCTCCGATTGAGCATTTGATTGCATGTCAAGCATCGATATCATTCCCCAGGTTTTAAAGGCCCCGAGCTTTGAAGATGCTTATTCATAATGGTCATTGCATTGTAAGAATCATAGTGTTCTATCAGCTGATATCAGATCAGCAAGCAGTCTATCTGCTTCGCGATTAGCCGTTCCCATATACTACCTGTTGTTGCCGTTGTCGAGTGATAAAGAGGCGATAAGGTTGAGATCTCAGTATCACCTGTAGTGAAAAGAATGCAATGGTTAATTCATCTCTATCTAATTCAGAAGACTCATTATCAAGGCAGGAACGTACGCCCTGGAAAGAGGAGCATTCACATGAAGATTAGAACTCTTTAGTCCTTCCAATATATATATGCAATTCAGGCGCGACCAGGTTCTGAATTATCCAGAAAATAAAAATTCGAGCACTCGTAGAACAATAAGGGATCTTGATGAATCAACACATCGTCTAGAAATGCGAATTGGACACAATACAACTTTCAATTAGTATGCACAAAGAATTTGGTGAAGTTTTTGTATTTCGTAGCCTTGACAGAGCTAGTTCATGTCTATTTCATACACGATGCGTATAATACAGCATCTCATCCCAGCCATCCTGTCCATCAATGCTATTTTCGTTTATAACCCATCATCAATCATTCTATTGATTAAAAAATATAATACACCCATTCTCAAAATGGTCCAACACTTAGTTCTTCTTATCGACACCTTCGCGTCCAATGTTGCTCATATCAACACCTCCAGCTTCTCTAACACCGCTTCCTCCAGTAGCAGCACCCTCCAATCCAGATTGTTGAGCATTGCCAGTTGAAGTTTGGCTAGTTACATCTCTTCCTGATCCAACGTTGACTTTGGTAGCATCGGCAGAGTTCCAGTCGCTGGCGACAGGAGGATCTTCTGGGAGAGGGAGGTTGGCTTGACGCTCAGCGATGAGGTCGGCTTTGGATTGTTGTTCTGGCATGTTGATATATGTGTGTGAGACTGTATGTGTTCTAGAGTTCGTTAGATGAGATCGAGTGAAATGCTGTAAGGGGATGCTCACTGTTTGGTTTTGAAGTAAAGTAGTTGTTTTGTGAGGGTATTCGTTACGAGTTGGTATGTTGTGTGTGATGATTGTTTGTAGTATGAAGAAGGAAGGAAAAACGAGGGGGAAAACGGGGGATTAAAAAGGCGTTGGAACTCTCGAAGTCATGTTCTATGACAAAATCATACTCCACCTTACTCAGGCACTGTACCAAGGCAAAGTTAAATTATTCCTTGTTGAGTTTGGAGATTTCGCTCCGGAACATCAGATAATTGAGAAATTGAGGGGCTCTAAAAGATGTGATGTAATTATGATGTCGATCATGTCAAGCATCAAACTTTGG
This sequence comes from Botrytis hyacinthi, assembly GCA_004786245.1. Classification (NCBI taxonomy): domain Eukaryota; kingdom Fungi; phylum Ascomycota; class Leotiomycetes; order Helotiales; family Sclerotiniaceae; genus Botrytis; species Botrytis hyacinthi. The sequence goes on from PQXK01000010.1 coordinate 222,158, forward strand.
TGGGGCAAAAACTCCTATGACATGACTAAGATACTAGGTACCGCCGGGAACAAACCGAACCCAACGTCAATTTGAATTATTTGATTCGGTAGAATTCGATCTCAGATGGAAATCTCGATGGTAAAAAAGGGTTATGAAAAAAATACTAGAAATTTCTTCATAATTTGGTATCATTAATCATCCTTGTAAAAAACGCCAATTGCAATGTCCTCAATATCTAGTCGCCAGTAGATAGGACACTCGATGTACCCTCAGCTCCTAGGCACACCTTTCACCCCATCCTAAATCCTAATCCTCGACTCCAACAATGCTATCATACGCATCTGCTGTAAATGTGCAGATAATTAAGGAAGCCTTCTATCGCTTGTTTCTCCCGCTGGAGGAGCATTTCCAGCATCAGGGCTAAGATAGTCTGCGTCTTCTGCAGCTTCATACTCTGCGATAAGATCTGTTACTACTTCCCTTGCTTCATCGAATTCATTGAGATTGTCAGCAAAGGGTGCAGTTTTCTTGTAACCTTCCATGAAGGCATTACGCTTGCGCATTCCATCGTATTGTCTCACGATACGTTTAAACAACTATAACATGTCAATATCTCGGGGCAGAATAGCTATAAAGACACTCACTGTTGCTATACTTGTGTGATTTGCCAGCATAAGACCACTGACTCTGTGATTCATGGGTATATATGGACTCTTCTTGGTCAACGCAACTTGAATACTTGCCGGACCCCATGGAATGAATGTCGCAAGTCGTCGCTCCCGAATTCGAAGAAGACTCTTGTGGACATCAGTTGGATCAACGTCTCCTTGAATGACGTTCAATATGGATATGTAACAACTCTTCTTGCCAGGAATTGTAGATACCATGCGGTTCTTTGGCTGCAACAGTCTTCGCATGACATCTAAAACTGTAGTTTTCCGTACGGTCTTCGCCTGTTCAACATTATTTCCTGTAAATGGGGTATAGGCCGTCATTAAGAAATGACAACGAGGAGTTGGGATGAGCGAGGCAACTATGCTAACGAGATCATTGTGCATATATCCTGGGTATCTGAGTGTAGTGGTACTAGCTGACATAACGGTAGAAACCTGTACATATTAATAAAGCAAACTCTGGCTCTGAAAGGGAAAATACCGACCAGCTGATTAGTTTGTTGGAACGAAGGTTCCTGGACATGTAATCTATCCGCAGCGATCCTGGACAGTGCTCCATTGTCAAGCACAACAACTGAGTCGGCATTCTGTGTTAATCTTCGCATGGATAGCAAACTGTTATATGGATGTACAACAACGTCGCCAGAATTGGTAGTGTCTGGGAATACGGAGTATGTTTGTATAATCTTCTTAGGAAAGCGATCATTCAGTCTTTCGAGCAGAAAAGATCCCAATCCAGAACCAGTACCACCTGCTATAGAGTGTAACATCATGAAGCCCTGCTTAGATTAGCTTCATAGTTCGTGTAAATTGTTCTATTACCCACCTCAAGCGAGTCACTACCGTCGGCCTCTCGATCAAGCATTTCCATAATTTCCTCATGTACAGATTCGCCCGTTTGGTATCCATCTCCCCAGTTGTTTGCCGCACCTGAACCATTCTTTCCAACAAAAAAGTTCTCGGGATTGTAGATATTTTTGTATGGACCGGTTTGAATACCATTGAGGACCTGAATAACCACAAATTAACACCCCAAATATACCAATACATAGCATACAAGCTCAAGAAGCACATACACGGGGCTCTAAGTCGATCAAAATGGCTCGTGGGATATATCGTGTGTCGTCCGACTGGTAGAAAAATACATCTTTTCTGTCTCCTCCCTCCGTCGCAAATTCCTCAAGATTACCATCTTGACTTATGCCATGTTCCTGACATAACTGCTGCCAGAACTGACTACCAACTACCCAAACTCCCAATTAGAATTTCCTCCATTTCGTATGGCCAAACGAGGGGTATACTGACTGCTGTTGCCGCACTGGCCGGCCTGGACCGTAATTATTTCTCTGTTAACAAAATAATGTTAGCAGCCGTGATGTATAGAGGAAGGGAAAATTGGTTACCTTGGCATTACTGAAGCATCAAAGAAACAATATAGTTGTGATTCGCAATATTTTGCAATTAAACTCCAAAATATCTCAATTATTGACGTTCTGGAAATTGTTTATTGTCGACGCGTGAAATAAGGTTCTGCGCTAGTTATCGCGATAGCTCTTTGAAAATGGTTGGACAGGGGTTTGTAGATGAACTTTTATAAATGAATACCTAGGTATTAACTGTATACAAAAACTTCATTGACATTGCCGACAAAGCTCAAATTGGTTAATTAAAGAATATAGCTTTGAGAAACAAATCGCATAATAAGTACAACCTTTTACCATTGTCGAACACGTTCAGCTAAATGCAAGATGCCTGGCTTTGAGTATTCCTCAAGCCCTCCCTCAACACCAAATAGAAGCACCAATAGTCGATTCAGTTTTGGAACTTCAAATAATCCATCGACTACACCTGCTGGAGCCCCTCCCTCATCGGCCGGCTCTTATACTCCCGCTGGACCTGCGCCATCGTCATTTTTGGAGAGCACTATGCGAAGCCCAACTCCAAACAAGTCGGCTTTCGGATATTCAGAGTACTCACAGCAATCGGAATTTGGACACTCCCAATCAGACTTCGGTCATTCCGAGCTCCAGAGCCCACAGTTCTGCTCTCCTCTCTTCACACGACCGGCATCAAAACCACAGAGAGCGGTATTTGGCAACAAATCTCAAAAGTCGCAAAGGAATTTACGATCGCCATCGGGAAGCGAGGATGATGAGGATGAAGAAGATGCTGGTTTTGATACAAAGACTCGCAATCGCTTCGCAGATTCTTATGATGACGAACAAGATATGGAGAGTGAAGATGCCAGCTACGAGGACGATGACCTAGACGACTATCGCGGAACAAAGTCAATGAATCGCAACATCTTTAATCAGCACAGTAATTCGGTTCGGTTTGCAAGCACATCTGGTGGACAAATGCGACAGAGTATGGGAAACGATTCGATAGACTTTCAAGCATCTTTGGCTCAATCACAAAGTAAAAGGGTGCCAGCTTCGGATTTTGCTGGAATCGCGAAAATCCTATCTGAAAGCCAAGGAATACCAGCCGTAGATGAAGAAGACGATCTAATATTGAAGACGGAGGCAATAATTACAAGGCTTTACGAACAGGGTGTGGGAAAGGCAGACAACGAAGAAAAACTACAACGTGCTTTGGCACTCATACCAAGCGAGTTAACGGCACTTTGGCAAGAGTACAGTGAACGAAGCGGAGTCTACAATGAGCAGGAGTACGCTTCGATCATTGGCCCAGGTCCAACAGCCTCAGAGTTTGCAAAGGCTAATTACCTGGCTCATCTTGCAATGCAAATCCATCACTCAAAACCGGTGGAAAAGGGATTTGCAACCGTGGTCAAGCCTCTTCCCAAAATCATGCTAGATTGGCTGGAGGAGTTTCATGATCCTTTTCCACAACAACTTGAAGAAGTTCAGGCTACCAGACCGAGCCCTGCTTCTCATCACTTATTCTGGACTACTATACTCAATAATGTCGTTCGTGGGCGACTTGTAGCTGTCATCAATTGCCTCAAAAGTGCTGGTTGGAGGTACTCGTGGTCCGATGCAGACGATATTAATGCTCAAGGCGGAGCGGACGGCTTTACTGGAGTAGCCCTGACTAATGTTGAAAAGGTAGTAGAGGATGCGACCAATGTTCTCTCTCTATGTCCGGCAATAAATGGAGACTGGAATATCTATGGCAATGATTGGAAATTGTTTCGACTTCGGATATCACAGGCTACAGAGGATCTAAAACAATTCGCAGAAGGTGGTACTCGCCATGAATCAAATCGATTTGGAAAGTCTTCCATGAGGAGTAGTCTAGGTGGAGATTATAGTAAGCTTGCAAAGAGGGCTGCAAGTAGGGTACCATGGAATATCTACCAGAACTTACTTACACTTTATAGTTTGGTTATGGGAGAGTCTATCCCTATCATTGAAAATTCCCAGGATTGGTGTGAAGCAACTATCGGTTTACTTGTATGGCACGACGAGGAGAAGGACGACAGACGTTTAGCTCCGGGGCGATCAATAAATAGTCTTCACGCTTCTGCCATCAATTATGAGTCAGAAAATGATCTTCGCAAACTTCAGCGAGCATTTGAGGTTGTAGCTGCAAGCAATACCGACTTTCATGTCAACAGCAATGATATGGTTGAAGTGGGATTAGCTTGCCTATTTCAAGGTGACACTGAATCTCTCATTTGCATTTTGCGCGCTTGGTCTGGCCCTGTATCTTCCGCTTTAGCTGAAGTCGCATCGCTGGCGGGGTGGCTTCCTCGCACCGAACCTCAAGGTCTACTTGCAAATGGCGAACTTGACCAAGAAGACCTTGATCTTATCAATCTTGGCGCACCAACAATACAGGATGGCGTCAAGGACCTTACTCTCATTACATATGCAAGGTCATTACAAGAGCTGCCGGAGTTGACTGCAGTGATTGGACACGCCGAGATAACAAAAGAAGGATGGGAACTAGCGATAGCTGTATTGGGCCGACTTGATTCGGAAAAGAGATCCGAAGAGATGGTGGGTGAAATCATGAGAACAGTCAAGCTAGATAGTGCTGGGATTGTCGATAAACTTTGGCGATTACTCAATGATCTTGATATGAGTTCTCAAGCCGAAGCCATCGCAATGGTATGTATTATATGACCTTTCGATATCAATATACACAGTCAGCTAACAACCTATAGTCATATGCCGATTCACTTGCCCGAGACAATATTTCACCTGGTGAAGCCTTATGGTATTATGCTTTAGCTCATAATTCCGCCAAGGTTAAGGATGTCCTTGATACTCTAATTCAATTATGTTTGGTATACTCGACAGCCTATCCTCCAGAGGCCGACCTTGATGACCATTTGCAGCGATTAATCTCATCTCCAAAGAACGCTTTAAATGAAATGTCTAGTATGGACCTCGAAGCTGCAGAACTTGTTCATACTTCATTAAGCGGATACGCAACGCTCCGTAGGTTTTATACCCTGAGAGACCAAGAAGTCATGTTATCACCAGGTTCTAAACCAGCAATGGGTGCGATCACCCGAAGGTCGGAAGCAGCCAATGCTCTATTAGCATTGATAATCAGTTCCGACGACAACATTCGCGGTGGTATCTACGATGAAGATCGTGGGGCCGTCATCCCTGTTCATTACATTCTTGCGCTCTTAGGCGAAGCCATGCCCTTCGTTAACCAGCCCGACTCCCTCCTCAGCACCTCTCAAATCGATATCCTCCTCCGCACGATCGAAGATATCCAGGGTATCGGTCCACGTATTTATGCCGTCTGCAACGCTTTTCTCGAAACAGTCATTAAAAACGCTTCAGGTCTAAAGGGCTCTAATCCCATGGACTTATTAAGTCAATCGTCATCAGGTACTTCTGGGAGCTTCTCGATGGTAGGAAGTTCAATGATGGCTTCGCAATTCCATAAATCGGTTACGGCGAGTGGAATTCTGAAGAACAAGGGGAGTATTAAGAGGGGGTGGGATTGGAGGAAAGGAATTAATGCGGGCATGACAGATGTGGATATCTTGAGGGTATTGAGGTTAGGATTGGCAAAGGATTTGGCGAGGGCGTGGTTGAGGGAATCGGATGAGATGCTGTGAGAATGAATGAGGTGAAGGACGGGATGTAAGAATCGAAAATGCGTGCGTGGGAATTCCGGGGTGGTTAGAGGCGTTCATCATGTGTATGGGAACAATATGGTTCTGGAGATATTAGTTGGGTGATTCGATGCAATACGACGGAACGTGCTATGCATATAATAGCATTATATCACATCGCATGAATAGCGGTGTGGCCTGTAAAAGAGAAATTGAATAGGAAAAAAAAGTCTTGATACCCCATTTCATGAATACTCTTGGCCTCTTCGGCTACGGAACAAAAGCGTTTCCATGCCCGGTGAGCTATGATGCGCAACGTTCACGATTTTCTTTCAAACCTTTTGAAAGCTACCTATGATAACTTATGGCTCCTCCGAATCCTATCTCTCTTTTCTTTTATGTTCAAATTTCAATTCCAGTTTCGGCTTCTAATAGCAAATTGATATATTTCTGATACAAATACACAAGTATGTACACTGGTGACCGAGCCGCGTTGAGATATTTTCATTACAGTACAGTGTTAGTCTGTACTTCATCTTTTCACTATCAAGTAGAGCTGCCATCCCGTGTTCGGATTGGGCATTCCAACAAGATTTTGCCAGATGCTCTCAATTCTTTCAGCACCCGGTGAGCTGAAATAGACAAATAGCATTGAGAAGACAATTCGTAACAAAATAATCAGTATTAGCAAAATGATTTTCCTGTTCCGAATTGAACCTTGGAAACAAAAAGTGCTCAGATAGTCCAGTTACCCTACCTTAGCATCCACCAACGCCACAAATTCACAACCATCAGGTAAGTTTCCAAAAGGCCAGACAAGACCCCTCTCCTCGAGTCTCCTCAACGCCTCAAGCGGCTCCTCATGATCGACCCAAAACTGCGTATCGGCACACGCCACTGCTCCTCCGCCCCCTTCTCCAAACAGCGAACCTCTCAATCTCGCCTCCCTTACATATCCTACCGGATACCCCTCCACTACCTCCTTCACAGTTCCTTTCATCATCTCCAAATCCCTATCAACATCCTCTACTTCCCTTCCCCAAACCCTCAAAACAGCCATCAACGCAAATGGATGACTCGATAAAATCCCCACCATTTCTTCTTTTCCTTTTAAATGTCCAAGCATCTTTTTAGCCACCCCCCGATTTCTATATTTACCATCTACGCAAAGTTGTGTAATCCACAGAATAGAAAGATTTTTGTGCTGCCAGCGGGTAGCAAAAACGTTGCCTGCTAAATTGCCGTCGATTACGAGGCGGACGTATGTATTTTGTGCCTTGGGGGGTAAAATTTGGGTGATGAGTCTTTGACTTGACATTTTGATTCGTGAGCCTGTGGGGGTTTGAATTTTGATCAGCACTGCGTGTATAATATACGAATACAGCAAATATTTAAATGAAATTGACGTCTTCAGCAAATTCAAGCGGCCAGTAAATCGAATGTACGAAATGATTTGGATATTACAAAGCAGTTGAATGTCGTAACTGAATTCAATACTCCAAATCCATTGAGTGTCTCCAACAACCCAAATCATGCAGATACACAACCACAACTACGCAACTAACCACATCCCCCAAACATTCACCTACCTTTCTTCGTTCCCTCTCCCATCTTCTCACTCGCTAACGAACCCCATACACCATACTCTCGACTAAACAGTTTTGCAGCCTCTGATGCCATCTCCCTACTGATACCTCTACCATCGTATTTCTCCAGTGTATACGATCCAGGTCTAGGTTCCGACAGAATTACATTCATTGCAATGACGAAACAAGTGTTTAATTAGAGTTCCTGACACTTGTCAGTGAAATTAAAATTGTTCGTAATCTATGGACGGTGAAGATATAGAGGCTAATAAGAGCTAGCCGTTATCTCACATCACACTACATACCCCGCACATTCCACATTTCTGAAACAATTCAGCAACAATTTTGTCAAGACCGTCATGTCTTGATGGTTGATTGATTTGTTCTATCAAATCCACCGCCACAACTGTCACCGTCGTAATGTGCAAATGCAGATGCCAATGCCAGCCATTGTCCATAAACACATCTATGCCCCAAAAAACTCCCTTTACTCCATGAAAATTGCGTTCTCCACACCCTGACCCATCCATTTGTACAAAAAAAAACCCCGCAACAAGAAAGAAGCAAGCGTACTATCTACTCTTCCAATTCACAATGACCAAAATAGCTAAAAACGGGTGAAGAAGAAAACAAATTGTTTGCCAAAAGTCGCTTTATCATCATTCATTGAACATTCCATCTTCGCTCTACTCATTTCCCATCCCTCTTAAAATCTCCATCGCAAAGGCCTTTCGTGGGATTGGCCATTGAACCCATGTATTTTGTCAAGCCTTAAATTTCTAGTGAAGCGGAACGGAGTCCCCTGTAATTATGGGATCTTCCACTACATAGCAAATGGATCGAGACTTGCACGGATAAAAACAGGCAAGATCACCTCGTGCTCCCCTCGGGAAGAATCCTGCTCAAACTCCTCAGCACCTCTACCATTGGCACATCTCTCGTCCCCACTACCTCCCTCTCCCTCCTCTCCCTCTCCTCCAGCCTCACCGCACTCAACGCCAATATCTTATCCGCGACCCTTCCTACTGTTTCCGCATATCTTTCAATTTTGTGTATGCCGTCCAAGAAACAATCTACTTTCCCTTCGATTTCTTGATGAATATTCTTGAGTCTTTCAGAAGCGTTTTCGCGCAGGGACAGAGATGACGAGGACGTTATTAGGGAGAGAATGGCATATTGTTCGGGGTCGAGAAGAGTAGGATCTATATGAGTGGGGGAAAGTGGATTTGCTTCGTCATGCGTATCTGGGAAGAGGGGTGGAAGAGGCGCAGTGGGCTTTTTGTAGGATATCCATTGCGATTTTTCGATCTCTAGTCTAGTGGTTGTTAGCTCATATCTTGTGTAGTAAAAAGACAACCCATACTGCTTTACTCGAGCTTCTAAAGCCTGTATGTTTTCTTCTGCTTCGATGTTCTTAGGATTGGGTTTCTTGACCACTTTCGTTATCCTGGTCGGCTGTTTTTCTTCCCGATCGAACCAGTTCGAAAATGTATTATTAGTCCCGAAGTCTTTGAGAAGAGCTTCAGATATTGCTCTCGCTGTACTCGTCAGTCCTGTTTCTGAACCTTATATTTGACCAAAGTACTCACCTGCTAATTTTGCGCCACTATCCGGATCGCCATGCGCAGGTTTTTCCGGCAGAGCTCTTTCGCCCGTCCAGGTCAAGAGCTGTTTCATCCTTCTCGGCTCAGGTAATCCATCCTCAATATGTTTGTAAAATTGTGAGGTTTCAACCTCTTTGTGGGGTATTGCGCTATATCCACTGTCAATGAGTGAACTCGCCCTCCTCCCACGCATACCCAAACTACTCCTTCTCTGGCCCGTCCCGCCTTTCTTTCGCAATTCTTTATTTCGATTAATAATTGGGGTATCGCTAAATGGCAAGGCAATGACCGTAGAGTGTGTGTTATTCGGAGCTTCTATGGTTGACCTGTTCGATTCCTCTGGTAAAGGTGCACCACCAATCATATCAATACTGTTGTCGTAATTCCTGCTTCCATTGATTGAACTACTGTCCCCATTTTGAAATTTCTCAATCGATAAACGCGTACTTTTCCTAGTTGCTCGTTTCGGTTCGACTTCATTCTTGGGTTTCTGTACCTTCTCTACCCTCGATTCTTTCGGCGTTGAAAGGTTTGTTCTGGGTGCTGCTCTCATTTTCTTGAAAGGCGGTGATGACGCCGGTGCAACATTGTGGCTTTCGCGCTCGCGGGCTGCCTTTTTAGTTCTCCTAGGTACCGTCGTCGTTACGGGCGGTGCCTCTGGTATTGGATCCGGTACAGATACAGTAGTTTTGGCCTTCTTGGATACACGCGTGAATTGAAAATCTCCATCTTCTTCCTCATGACCTATACGTCTGTCAGTAACTTTCTGGCCAATGCACTCCAAAAAGAATCCATCTTCCAGCATTCCCCTCTCATAATCGCAAACCCCAAAAATAAGAAATATCGCAACCCACCAGCCAATCTTTTACTCCTCCTTCGCGTCGCAGGTTGTTGGCTCATTTTCAGAGTTTCTAGAGGATTTCGAGCTCGTACGAGGGTAGTCATTGATGTCCTAGTAGCGCATTTGCTTCCTTGGATTTCTTGTTGTCGGGGCGATTGCCGTTTTAGAACTGGAGATCGAGGTAGATTTCGCGTGGTTATCTCGTGTATCGTCGCGTTAATTGATAAATATTGGTATTAGAGTTAGGATTGATCGAGAGGGGAATTCGTGGGGGATCGCGGGTTGCTGGGTTGAGTGATTGAATGCGCTGGTTTGGTTGGCAATATCATGGGGTTTGAATGTTTACGTTTCGCTAGCGTCGGAATTATGCAGATCATGTGACATGTAACCAATCCTATGCCTCGCTCAAGCACTTTGACGACACGACATATTCAGAAGTCTGGTGCTAATGTTCTTGAGCAATTACTACAGTAAGTTGATGTACCTGTCTGTATATTTGCATAAATTTATTCTTATTGCTAGAATAGTACGGTTGTTGAGCTCTTTGCTCATTTTGCTGCTATGAGAAAACGAATTTGATGATCTCTTCCTCCCATGTTTCTTATGATCTATCCCCCAAACAGACATGGTCCGTCAAAAGAGGGCCTGTCTCGCCTGTGTAAATTCTGTAGCCCCATCCACCTCGATTTAAACACTCAAGAGCAATTCTCAAGATCAAACATTTTCTGGAGAAAAGCATGAAAGAGATCATTCCATTGATACAACATCAATACTATTCAGCTATCTCATTGTTATTGTGGTACTTGAATTTTTGAGTGATTTTCCAACGTGCAAGATACTGGTAATGGAAAAATAGCTGAAGAGCTTTTTCTACATACAACACAGTGCATATCAAAGTGCAAGGACAAAAAAGGCTGATCATATTTGTCATATTCGAAATAGAAGATTTGTCTAGATGAGTAACATGTCTAAGATACAATTTGAGTAGCTGAGAATGAAGGAAATAAGTCAGTATTCAAGGCATAAGTGAGCCAGCATGCAATCCTCGCTTGCGATAATATTCGTCGGTCCTCGTGATCTCGCATCCACTTCCTTTGCCTTTCATAATTTATATCAGTTTAGACCCAGTACTCCAAGACTGGGCGAAATCACCATGCAGTATTATCCTAAATGTCAGATCATATGATGACATTTCTGAGGCTGGAGTCCTTGGTATCTTGATGTTGTATATACGTCCTTGATCACAATCCAGCGTAAAGTTCATTGGGGTGCCCAATGGGTTCGCAGCCAGTCCCAAAATGAAACTGGCTGGATGTTGACCAATGAATTCAGATTGACTTGCGAGAAGTCGTATCTTCTCTCCTCAGTAGCAGATAGCTCCTGTAAGCGGCCAACTCTAGCACTATCTTGGTAATAAGCTGCTTCCTGAATATTTGCCTCTAGTTCCGGAGCTACGATTATTGTCGTTGAAAATGGCTCTGCTCTTCTTGTTAGCATTTGCTTTAGAGGTGCTATCAAAGATAAGCAGAAGAGCACTCACGTCCTTTGATAGCTTCAGCATACTGCACAATTTCAGTTACAGTTTTCCGGTCTCCCTGCATTCTGAACTCTATCGGCCATATCCGTTGATCTAAATACAGAGCTGCTGCTAGGAACCGTGCCACATCACTTACAGATGTCATTGATACTGAAACGGCCTGGCCCATAGTATTATATTCCACTATTTCTGCTGTGTTTGTCTCCATATTCATGAGATAAGAACCTTGATGACCGAGTGCATTTGAAGTGCTGATGCCCATTGAAGCTAGGCCTCCTGGGGCGAATCGTTCATAGAAAACCCCACATACAAAAATAGTATATTGCATTCGATGACAGGGGTGGTGAGCCCAGTGTCGAAGTCTTTCAATGCTTGCAGCCCTTCCACGGTCTGAGGGGTCATTCGTTGGTCGCCCGCCTAGCTGATCTTTGTATTCTGCAGGGATGAAACGTTGAACGCGGGAATGCGCGGCGGCATCAATGAGGTTGATTTGAGGGTTCCCAGATACCGTGCAAATGATTATATCTATTCCTCGAAGATTAAAGCGAAGATTATCTTGATCGTCATAATTGACTACAGCCACTTGATAGCCGTGTGTTTCTAGATCTGGTTGGCCCTAAAGATAACGGTTAGATTTGTTCAGAGATGTCGACGTGCTGAAGTCAACTGACCTGTCTCGATAAGATAATGAATGGATGTACAGTCTTGCTGATCTCATGAGCGATAATCTGGGCCAAGCCGCCCGAGCCTGCTATTGCAATTCTCATCATGTTGTTTGCCATCTCATTGTCAATTATCACCATGTTTAGGTACCCAGAAGAAACTCAAGTTTTTAGCAGGATTCTAAATCGTTGAATGTATTAAAAGTAGTAAAAACGAAAGACCAGGCAATCCTGCAGCCAGAAGAGGTAGCTAGCCATGATGATAGAGAAAGTAAGTACTAGGTCGCTTTATGAGTCAAAGGAATATCTTTGATATGACTGGATAGAATCGTGATAACTCGAGAGCATTGTGCAATTTACCCAGAATTTTCAGAAGGAGTTCAATGCAATTAGCTAAGAAAGCATTACAGGATGAGAGAAGAGTTGGCCATTAGGGTGATGCAGGTGGCAAGTTGGTACACCGGGATCTTGGGTAAGTTAGCCGTCCAGGAATAGGAGCGGTAGTTCGATTTCAAGGGTCGATTCTCAGACGGAATGGATTTTTGCCCGCATGATAAATTATCCTTAGGCCTTGCAAAATCCGTTCCAAGAATCTGCGGTTGGCCAGATACCATAAATCTGTGGCCACGGGCATAAGAGGAGCGGGAAGACTTGAATATGATGACACTTGGATGTAGAATCAGCCGGCAGAACTCCATAAGAAGAATAGACATTACCACAGATGTGGCCGCTGTCATTTAATTTGGCACGAAACGCAATTTATAGTACAATTGGCAAAGGCATCTACGTAAAACATTCCCACGGATCTTGATTTTTGATCCTTATCTGCATGCCGGCAAACACCAAACCATGTAAATACCGGATGTAGAGGGCTGAATGCGATCATGACACCCAAACCTAAAGAGTGTGAGACAGCCCCGGCCTTTTTCTTTCCCACCTAAAGTGCGATCACCCACGAGAAAGTATCGCTGGGATGTGAGAGTGACCAGGCTTCAGCCAAATCAGCCATCGAAATCCTGTAGAAAGTATCGCTTGGTACATTCCGTCTTGGTAAATTTGGGAAGTTAATCCAGATTATGATGGACCACTGACCGCCGGCCTAGTTGAATCCGAGAAGCCTGTCGGATGCCCAAAACTCAAACCAGGACAAAGCTGCTACTATCATTGGCCGTTCTTGGCCACAGGAAATGAGAGATACGCAATCTTCGCATCATCTCCACCATTAAGCATACATTTGAGGCTTGTAGAGGCATTTACGAGGGGCATATGCAGGTCAGACACATGCCCGAGTAGTAGTGAAAAATGCGAAAGGAAAGGCAGCACTGGACAACCACAAATGTAGTTCATCTTCGGAGAGCAGAATAGGAAGATCCTGAGGACCCCAGAGGATGGTAATGTTGCCAAATGAAGATTGCTTGAAAGCAAGCCTTGCATCTTTCATATCCATGAATATCATTGGGGGCGAGCGATAGAGGTAACAATGGGGGCTTCGAAAAATCCATAATGAAAAGAATCCAAAATACCAAAGTTCTGTCATAAAATGGGGTATTAGGTATCCAAATCCTATTGGATGGTTTGCGAGCAGGTTATGACAGCTGTCGGTGTCTTGCGGAATTTTTTGTAAGGCTGAAGAGATAAAATGTTGATCATTGATCATTCATGCAAGTCGCTTCCGTGGCCTAGGTTGATCCAGGTAGAGTGTTGCCAAAGAATACATTGATTGGTGGAATGTGATTTAGATTTGGACAGGATATTATGTCAGATTCCACTTTGTAGGTAGATGCCAGGCGAGCCAGGTACTCTATTAGATATATGAGTTGAGGCTCTATGGCAATCTTCCTCTTCCCCTATAGGTAGGTAAACGAGGCCTTGATGTTTGACATTGCTCAATCTACAATTGGTTCTTGACCGAACTTTTTGAAAGGTATGACATTGTTAGATAGTGATGAGATGGATAATAATGCTGGATACCAATTTTTATGTTCATGTTGGTGAATAGCTCAGTATTAATAAATTTTGAAAGAAAAACTTTATTCAGCCAGAGCCATAAGAGAGGTCTTTCTCTTGAGAGACAGAGACAAGAGCCCTTGTTTACCCGAAGTACCTCCGATATCTACACCAAGATCTCTTCCACAACATTTGTAAACAAGAATAAACACAATAATTCCACAGCATGTTCGAATCCTTTGAGAATTATAAGAACAGTCTTTCATAACCAGTTACAAATATCATTTCAAGATTACCTATCTTGGCTTCCTCTTTTCCCAGGAGATATAGTGCTAAATTCAAGTTGCTCTCTGCCACTTCGATCACCATTACTTTACCTACTAACAGCAGTTTTGCATTTAGCAAAATTATAATTGTTAATCGAATCTAGTTACAATGGGCAAGGGAAAAGAGATGGCTGGAAACGCCAATAAAGAGCCTCTGGGTTCTCGCATCAAAATTTCAACTCATAATTCAAGTCCACTCAAGCAGGAAAAGAACGATGAGGACCTTCCTCACTTTCGTGCTGAAGGCTCGTCTCACATATTTGGATCGATCAAGCAAGAAGGGGACAATGAGTATCGTTTCCGTTCCCGCTCCCTATTGGAAACTCATCAGTCCCCCAGTCGTAACCGCTCTCGGTCCCGCTCCAGAAGCCCTGACGACCACTATCGTCCCATTCCCAGAACCCGCCGGTATTCCAATCACTATCGACCGCGTTCCAGAAGCCCCAAAAGCTCCTATATCAGTCAAAGCCCGCACAAGTCTCGTCAGTCCCGCCGCTCTATTTCCTCTATTCGGCCCAAAAGGTATCAACCTCTAGTTCCTATAGATCTCGATCTCCACATCATAGAGACCAAGACACTCGAAACGGCTCCTACTATGGAAAATCTTCTCGAAGAGGCTCTCCTACTAATGAAGGCGCTTCAAGAGGTTCCTGTTTCAGACCATCTCCTCACAGAGATACTCCTACGGATCGGGGCGTTCAGAATAGTTCCTACTATAGACCATCGTATTCCATTCGAAATGCGAGTATGTTTTCTGAGTCCAAAAGCCGAACCCTTTCTCTTGGATCAACTTATAGTATTAAAAAATCACTAGATGACGAAGAGGTAGCTTTTACCCGCCCCCGTTTATATGCCATTGAAAGTTCCTGCTTCTAACCATTTCAAGACACTGACTACAGAGTCGTGGACGAAACCTTCCAGTCGCAAGCACGGAGAATTCATGGTTCCTGCCTACAACTCCCTTGAGTCACCAAGTCCAATTGAAGAGTCATGGGCGGAAATTGCTAGTCGTAAGCATAAAGAATTAATGACAATCAAAGCAGCTAACATAACCACTTCGAACCATATTCCACTCGCTACTTCCGCAGGAAAATCCAAACCCCTTAAGCAAACAATAACATTGGAAAAACCGGCATCAGTGACAAAAGATACCCCCGTCAGCCCTGTCACAGATGTGAGATCGTTGTTGGTTAAGAGGAAAAAGCAGAGCAAAGCGGAGGGCTTGGATATTCAGCACCAAATATCCTCCCTCCTGTACCCTCGCATGAGAAAAGCTCGACAAATACCGCCGACTGAACCTAAGATGAAAGTTACGACCGATGTGGAGAAAGATTTTGGCTTTGTAAAATCATTCGAATCATCTGCGCAGCATTCAAGCACCCCTCCATTGCCCATACCATTACAAGAAACGCACTCACAAAGCGAGGCCCTTTTATCTGCTTCAGACCAAGGCATACACCCAAACAGACAAGT
The DNA here is from genome assembly GCA_004786245.1 of Botrytis hyacinthi. Taxonomy (NCBI): domain Eukaryota; kingdom Fungi; phylum Ascomycota; class Leotiomycetes; order Helotiales; family Sclerotiniaceae; genus Botrytis; species Botrytis hyacinthi. Next base: position 237,837 of record PQXK01000010.1, read on the forward strand.
CTTCCTCAATAATTCCCCTATGCTTATCCCATCTAGCCAGCGCTCAAGCATCTCTTCCAAAAAATCTACGTTTATAACGGTACAGGACATTTATCCACAAAGCGAGATTACTGTGTCGGCTCTCAATCAAGGCATGCATCCAGAGAGACAATTTCTTCTCCAAACCTCCCCTTCGCCAAATGAATCTCCTGAACACTTACATCTACAGGCTGAATCCCGTCTTGGCAATTCCCCTCCAAAGATTAAAATTGACACACAAACCTTGCAATCGAAGATCCGAGAGATTCGTCGTGCATCCTCCTCTGGTAAGTTACTAGCATTCACCTTGTTACTTTTTGCACATGGCTAATCTCAAGGCACAGACGAGAAACCCAGATCAATTCCAAGCATCATGAATGAGCTATCATTTACCGATGACCCCTTTGAATCAGACCAATATGTAAGCAAATTCTTGAACGGGTGAACGAAAATTGGATGGATAGACTGATAAGATATCTGGAAAAGCAGGCTGTCGAGCCAGTGATTCCTACTCACTGGCAGAATTAACTTGTCAATCAAAGAATTCCGATCATACGTCTCTATTGCGTTTCCCGTGTACTCAGCGAGCCGATCGAAATATGGATGCTATGATTTCTTCTCTTTTCGCATACAAGCGGGCTGTTACATCAGGAAAATTGGTGTATTTCGCGAATATACAGGAGTCTGGGGTTCTGGCATGGATTTACCGAATTTTACGAAGCTATGAGACACCCCGGGACGGTAAATGCATCTGGTCGGTATATTCAGATTTGCGTTTGTATTTCTCTCACGAAGGCGTCATCCGACTTCAACTCGACCCCTTTCCAATCGTTCCCATTCTGTTTTCCTCTAATTCATGTTTCCACGTGGGATCTTAATCAGAATTCCTGTCATTCCTCCATTGCAACTATTTTAATTTTCTTATTCATTCATGTCTTCACCTGACTTTTGTCGTCGAGCCACAGCTACATTGATAACAATACCATTAATACAAGAAGTGTAACCACATTGGTAGATCAAGATTTAAATAGCTAATACTAATACAGTAGACCCCAAATATGTCCCCCAAGTCTCATGGCTTAAATTCGCTTTGAATAGATGCAAAGAATCCCCAGGCCCTTTTCCTAAAGTACACTGTAACAACAAAACTAACGCCCCTCCCTGTAACAGCTATAACTCCTACAATGCTTCTGTAACTCCATATCCTGCATTCCTGACTTGGGTATTTTCTTCAACAAAAGAAATAAAGAACGTGAGATCTGTTTCTGAAAATGCCTAATCCAGCATCGATCCTGTCCCACTCTATCCTTCTCATCCTACGATGCATAACCTCATACTCATACTCATACTCATACTCATACAAGATTGACCACAAAAGGAGAATATCTACTGATCATGTTTTGAAATAATGAACCGACGCCTTCCTCTTACTTGCCTTCACGCTCACATTACCATATCCCCACTTCTTCGAATAATATATGGATCACACTATTGCACATTCAAAAATAAATCATTTCCCCGTCTCGTGGGCGTCAATCTCGGTAGCCAACCCGGTGTCTTTGGTAAACTACTGGGATTATCTCCATCGATATTGATAGTGATAGTTTCGCCTGACCCATCGTCTTTGGTATATACGACTGATCTACCGTTCATATTTGTGTCTGTAGCTGTACTGACATCTTCGTTCGAAGAACCAATAGGAGCTTGTCCCTGGGCTTTTATTTCAGACATGGTAGTCATTTGTGTAAGACGTGGATCGAATGTGAAATTGCGTGTTTCTTGGCTGTATATTGATGATACTTCGGGGTCCATGGAAGTGTGGAGAGGGACAGAGAGTGGCTGGGAGGGATTAGTGTTGGAGGAGGAGACGTTGGTGGCGGGTTTGTGTAAGGACTGGACGCTATCTTTTCTTAATATCCCGGTGAGTATTTGTGGCCGCCAGTGTGGAGATACGACAGTTGGTGAGGTTAGTTGGTGGGAAGGAGTAGTGGTGGTGTTGGTAGTGTTAATATTAGTGTTGGTGTCGGGAAGGACTCTCCATTTTTGTGATGAATTTGGAGAAGTGGCGAGACTTAAAGAAGGGGGCGGGGCGCTTTTTTTACTCCCACTTCCATTCGCAGTTCTTGGACTGATATCCCTCTGTTTAAAATTTGGTGGTAATGGTAACGGGATTGGTGGTGGAGGACTTCTTGAAGCTAAATCGGTGGGACTGAAAAAGTCATTACTTTTTCGAATAGTGATGCCAGAGTTGTGAGAGCCTGGCGAGAGAAAGTTTCCGGGCGATAGTCCTAGAGATGCCATGCGCGTTTTCTGAGCGGCGATCTCGGCTTCTTGCCATGGTTTATTACTATGTGCTGTAGGGGGATGGATGGGTGACTCGATAGATATTGGCGGTGGTACAGGGAAATTGGTTATGATCGATGTGCGGGTACGAGTACGAGAATGGCGCTGACTTGGGTTTCCTTTGATTTTGGGGTATTTGACTGGTGATTTACCGATTACGTTTGATTTGTCAGTGGGTGATTCGACGACAGGGCTAAGATTAGTGTCGCCAGAAAGCTCTTGGGGTTCAGGATTGATAGAATCCATGGTTTCGAAGGATGTCATAGATCCTATCGAAGCTCTAGAGGTGCGATTTTGATCATATGGTCCTACGGGATTGTATGCGGATTTCCCTAGCACGCGGCGAAATGAGGGGTTAGATTGCATGAGTGAGTTTAACTTCTCAACTTCATTTGAAGAGGGTCGACGATTGTGGGATTTTGCCGAGTACACAGATGAGGTTGCTCTAAGAGGATCCTTGACAGATGGGTTGCGTTGAGCAGAAGGTTTTATTGCATTTTCGGGCCGACGAGGTTGTGAAAAGTTTCTTTGGAGATTAAGGGGGCGTACGTAGAAATCAGACTCTACTGAAGGATCCTTGTAGGAATCGATAATATGTTCTGTTTCATTTGGCGAGAGCTCACCTTGGAGGCGAGGTGATTGATAATATGCGGGATCAGGCTGTCGGAGAGCCTTTTCATTTGATATGGACCCATAAGAGGCCGCATTCCATGGTGCTTCGGATGCTACAGCTGTGCTGCATGTATCTTCATCTTCGAATTGTGTATCCATAGATTGCCGAATATTGCTCGTGAATTTTGATGGTTGCTGATAGGCAGCAGTATGGATCTCGTTGGGATTTCGCTGGAAAGGAACCTGCAGGGTGAGAGCTGGTCTTTCGGGCAAAAGTGGAGATGGGCCACGTTGGAATACTTCTTCAGTGTAACCTATGGGGGTTAACATATTGTTTTGGGGGCTCTCGGAGGTCATGGCAAGACCGATGTTTTCTGGAATAGCGTTCCTTTGAGAGAAAGGATCGGGGTTTGGCTGCCCCCCCCTCGAAGGCATTCGAGCCCCCAAAAATGGTCCCATTGGTGTTGATCCTCGGACTGAAATGGAAGCTGGCGATGGCGCCATTGGCTTCGTAATACCAAAGTGAGATTGAGATTTGATGCTCAAAGAAGGCTCTTGCTGGAATGGGAGATATCCGCTATCTCGATTTGCTTGCCTTTTACGCCTCATACAGGCACATAGCAATATAGCTCCAACTACCAAAACAACACCACCGACTCCTGCTACCACAATTCCAGCTATTTGCGCAGTCGATAGTACTGGCCTACTCTTCTCCGGTGATGAATAGGCACTCGTGGCAGCTGCCGGTTGTGGTACCCCTGACGATGATTTTGAATTCGTGGTTGAACTTGGAGTAGCTGTAGCTGCAGCTGTAGCTGTAGGGGCAGTTGTGAATAAAGTTGTAGCTACTGAATCACTAGCACTTGTCGTTGCCACTGGTGCAATTTGGACGATACTTGCGGAGCCTGATTGTAAAACGAGAGTCGCTGTAAGAGTACTATGTGTGTTTGGCAGTGCATTCTTGTCGGAATTACACATATTGTATGCTTTTAGTACTGTATCATCTGCAGGACAAATTAGAAACTTCCGTCAAGCAAACCTCGACAATGACTCACTAGAGGAGTCATCTCCACTACAGAAACCCACGCTGGCTTCTGACATTATACATTGTACTGCCCCCTCTCCCACCGTGTATGTAGACTTGCTACCACTTTCACATAAGCAGTCAAACGTAGGTGTGTCGCCACAAATATTTGTTGGATAGTTGTCTTGTACAAAGGACTCAAAGCAGACTTGAGCGCACGAGGGAATAAAACTCTTTACTTGAGATGGCAAAGAAAATTCAGCATTAACACAAGTCGAGAATGCGTATATGAGTATGAGGAGGCTCAATGGTAACATTGCCATTCTGGGAAACACTGTAGGAATGGGGATGTCAGCATTATTTGTGTATATACATTTTCCAAATTTTTCTGAACGTTTTGAAACTTCATGATGCTTGTGATGATAGAAGAGTTGAGGTCATAGTTCTTCGAGTCACTCAATCTGTTGGACAAAAGAGCTCTAAGTCATGGTCTCGATTCAGGTGGCATATGTATGTGAAGTAAAAGAACCAGAAATAGATTCTACTGACCTCAAAGATGGAAACAAATCACTTTCCGAGTCGACCAGCGTCTCATACATCATTATAACACGAATCTAAGATGAACTTCAAAGAAACTCATGGCACTGATGATACTGATAGAAGAAAGGGAATAGAGAAAACCAAGGAAAAAACTCGACGGTAAGGAAATACGTGAGAAAACTGAAGGAAAAAACGAAATAATGATGCAGAAACTTTCCATCAAGAGAAACCAGCGGTATGCTCATACAACACCAGACGACTCCCGCAAGGTTACCTTGAAAACCAATAGGGTCTTTCCAACAGCCGGCTTATGGGCCATATACATGGCGTCACAATTCTTCAGGTACGATGTGTGAGACTGCATGATACTACCGCTGGACTCAAGATACATAGCCGCTGCCATAATAGCTGACCCCATGTTTGATGTGATGATAAGCCTCGTTACCTGTATGGTGGTGGTTGTCTAGCTCTGCAAGTAAGCGCTGAAGAAATTAACCCTGGCGGTTACAAGGTTAGATTACCACGTGACCTTACGTAGACCAGATTGAGACGATGATTGTAATTGTGGGTAGGTGGGGATGTGCAGCAGAATATGTTCGTTCCCTTGTCGTCTCTGATCTCTACACCTTTCCTCGATATGAGTAGATCATTCTCAAGAAAGGACGTAAGTAGATCAAAATTTCACCGGAGACAATGTCATTTCGCATCCGGGATAGTTGCTACGCCTGCCTCGAGGCCGTTTGCTATATATAATCATCAATATTATACGATGTAGATTCTCGAACGACTTTACCCACTTAAGTTCCGGTACGACTGGGGACCCCAATGCAGACCTGCCTATTCTCAGTCCATCAAAGGTTGGTAAAGGTTTAAGCTACCGAGTGTCTTGAAAAACGTTCAACAATTTCATGTTTCATTATTCGAGTTATTATTCGAGCCTGAGATGGGGATAAACGTTAGCAATATTGGTTGTTCAACGATTCATTGCATTTATACGTGTCAAATTTTGATTATCTCTAAGTTTGTTGCAGTTTATTTTCACTGCGTTCTGAATTCAGTTTGTTGCAGCTATTTTGTTTATGAAATCATTCATTATGGTCATTTCTTCGTGATTCATCCACGATTAGATTCTAAGAGCATGTTTCGCGGCTGTGTATGCAACCTAGAATAACCCCGCTGTAGCGAATCCATTGTTGAAGAATATTCTCGTGAGCAATTTGAGCCTCCCCTTTTAACATGAGCTTATGCATATATGCAAACGCCTGCTTTTTCTCCCAATATTGTGCAAAGTGAATTTCAAGAAGAAGAAAAAAGATGTGGACAATTGAAGGATTCATATGAAAGCTCGATTTCATAAAAATTAAGACTGTAAGTTGGTACCAGCACGGCTTGACTTAATGACCTTCTTCACAATCTCTTCTGTCTCATCCCAATCATCTTGGTTGAGCTTGATAAGATCGATATTATAATGATTTGCGATTTGGTTGAGTGCATCATAACTCTTTCTGTCGAAGACAAAACTGATACTGACACCGACACGTCCGAATCTTCCGGTTCGACCGATACGGTGAAGGTAGGTTTCTGGGTCTGGCTCTGAATCTGATCGGCCCTTCATAGGGACGTCATAGTTGATGACCATAGAGACAGATTGAACATCGATACCTCGGGCAAGAACATTTGTAGTGATGAGAACCTTGGCCTTCCCTTGACGGAAATCTTCAAGTACTTGATCACGTTCCGAACCTTCAAAAGCACCATGAACCGCAACAACCTTGTGTCCTTCCTTTGTCAAACGTTCAGCAATATTACTGGCTGTATCTCTTCGCTGTAATCTTGATTAGTATCATTATCGAGAAAGTACATTCAGCATCAAATACCTTGACAAAAATGATTGAGGAACCGATTGTCATCAAACCATAAAGCTTGACTAGGATTTCATACTTCCCGACCTCATTGGGACAATCCATAAACATCTGCTTAATTCCAGACACAGTGAGTTCATCGCGCTTCAACTTAATCTCGTTTGCACGAGGCGAAAAATCCTGAGCAAAGCCGTAGACCTCATCGGGAAAAGTCGCGGAAAAGAGTAGGATCTGCTCGACTCGAATCATCCTAAAAAAAATTAGGACACATTACTCAAACTTCGAAAAGACCAAACTTACGACTTAACTCGCATGCACTGATCTCCGAGACCTTGCTGATCCAACATGTTGTCTGCCTCATCCAAACATAGTATTTTCATCTGAGATGCGTCGATCGATCTTCTCTTGATCAAGTCCATTACCGTACCAGGTGTCCCTACAATAACCATTGCATTGACTTTGGTATTTCGCTCCACCGCACCTGGAATGGCTGCTTGTACAGTCAAGCCATCAACAAATTGCCCAATGCTTCTAATGACGCCCTCGATTTGGCGGGCAAGTTCGCGACTTGGTGCTAAACATAATGCTTGAGGGGTAGTTGGCTGTGAAAAGTCGAGACGTGATAAAATAGTGATAACGAAGGCGGCAGTCTTTCCTGTGCCTGATTGTGATTGGGCAATCATATTTGTTGGCGGGTTGCGAAGTAAGAGTGGAAGGGCTTTTTCTTGGATCTTGGAAGGCTTTTTGAAATTCATCGCATAAAGACCTTTGAGAATTGAGGCATCACTAGTAGGATAGATCAGCTCAGACTCTGCAAAAGTGAAGCTCACACTTACATTCCCAACTGCTCAAATGTCTCTACAGAATACAAGGGACTTGTTTGATCGCCTTGAATATCGCTGAGTTTAACCTCAACCTCATATTGACCATCCTGGAGAGTACCACCTCCCAAAGGTTCCGTAGCACCATCAAGTTGCGCCTCCTCCAAAGGGTTTCCCTCATTTTTTTCAGTAGTGGGTGATGCAACCTCATCTGCCCAAGATGTGCTCTTGGATTCAGTCATTTTAGAATATTGTGTTAGTGTGATAGATTAAAATGCTGGGAATATGATATTTCTTCTTTATGAGTAATTTAAGTGCGGGGGAGGGGTAAGCTGTTTTGTTCTGAAGATGTTTGATTGATTTGTTGTGAAGGATTACCTAGTAGAGATATTGAGATATTGAGAGGACGATAAGGGTTGAACTAACTTATAATCGCCTAGTGCACATTGAAATGTGTTAATCTACACGTGATTCAAGATTAAACCTCCAACAAGCAAATCGTACGGGCAAACAGCGAACAGCCACACATACACAGCCTTACAGCCACAATCGATCATCTCCAGCTACCTTCCCTAGTTAGGCACGTTTCGCTGCTTTAGAAAACGTTTAGGTCACCCCCGTGTGTTCCGCCCGAATCTGATAATCTCCCAATCTGCCCAGCCAGCCCAACTAATAATAATAATAATCATAGTAATAAAGTACCTACCTACATATTATTAAATACTCCGTAATTTGGCGGGGCATTTATGCGTACGAGTTATTCATTACGGTTATTGTCCTGATGACATATGTCCAATATCCAACCTTTATGTTCATCCTCTCATTCTTTGCTTCTCAAACTAACATGAATCTTTTCCCTCTTTCACATTGTCCATGATACTTAGATTACTGACATATTATTGCGGTACAAATCATGGCGGAGGTTGACATTGCTCCCCAATTCGGCCTTGAGTTGAAGGTTAGTAGACACGCATGTTCGCAATGCCTTTTCTGACTTTTGGTGCTTTCACAGGATGGATTCAAATCGGCAAATGCTTGGGTAACCAACGGTATCAACTGGATAGGCAGCGACATAGAAGGATTCTATCGCGAAAGGAGCTTCATTGAGAAGGAATACAGCGCAAAGCTTGCGGCTTTGGCAAAGAAGTATTATGAGAAGAAGACGAAGAAGTCGAGCAGTTTAAGTGTCGGTGACACACCTGTTATGACCCCTGGGTCACTAGAGAGGTTTGAGATACTATACCTAGAAATTGGCGTGCAACTGTTAACCAACTGCATGTAGTGCGTCATTAACAACATGGACTACACAACTCACCACTCTCGAATCTCGCGCAGCGGAACATGATCGCTTTGGAGGAGAATTGATAATGCAAGTGGCAGAACCACTGAGGGTGCTCGGAGGACGTTACGACGAGATAAGAAAACGCCACGTTGAATATGCGGATAAATTGGAAAAGGAGAGAGATGCTACGTATGCGGATTTGCGCAAGATGAAAGGGAAATATGATGCTGCATGTCAGGAAGTCGAAAACAAACGGAAGAAGGCGGAATCTTCATTTGATTATTCAAAGACAAAAGCACAAAACGCATACCAACAACAGATCCTCGAGATGCACAACGTTAAGAACAGCTACTTGATCGCCATAAATGTCACGAATAAACATAAGGAGAAATATTATCATGAGTATATTCCGGATCTTCTCGACAGCTTACAGGACCTTTACGAATCGCGCACAATTAAACTCAATGCTATATGGTCGCTAGCGGCGCAATTAGAAAAGGGGATGCTGGAACGTAGCACAGAGTTTGTCAATCACGTATTGGTTGAGATTCCAAGAAATCAGCCTTCTTTAGATTGCATGATGTTTGTCAGACACAACGTAGGAACTTGGCAAGAGCCTCCGGATAAGCCATTCGAACCAAGTCCTGTGTGGCACGACGATAATGCGATGATGGTGGGAGATAATGCTAAGGTCTTTCTACGAAATGTTCTTAGTAAATCTAAAAATCAACTTGGAGATTTGAGAAGAGAAGTGGATTTGAAACGACGGGAAGTTGAGAGCACGAAACGTGTAAAGCAGCAAATCAGAGAGGGTAAAGATAAGCGGGACGAAGTTGAAGTTGTTAGAGCCATTTTTGCTTTGCAAGAAGAACTACATCAGGTTGATCACAAGAGGCTGACTGCAGAGGTTGAAACATCAACAATTACGGAAGCTGTGGGAGATGTTACGTTAGGCTCGAAGAGTCACAACTTCAAATCTCAAACCTTCAAAATACCCACTAATTGCGATTTGTGCGGTGAACGCATCTGGGGACTTTCAGCAAAGGGGTTTGATTGTAGAGATTGTGGTTATACGTGCCACAGCAAATGTGAGATGAAGGTCCCAGCTGAATGCCCAGGAGAGCAGACCAAAGACGAGAAGAAAAAACTGAAAGCAGAACGTCAAGAAGCTGCCAATGCAGTCAAAGCTCCAGGTACAGGTCTTGCAGATAGTGTTGCGGAACTTCCAACCATGAGTCGATCTAATACCATGAATTCATTAAGTTCAGGTTATGCTGCTAGTGCACATAGATCCATCTCGGCAAAATCTCCAACCGAGGAATCACCTCCAGATGCGGCGGTTGATCGAAGGAGAAGCATATCTTCGAGTCTCAAGCCCGGCGGACTTTTAAAGAAGAACAGAGTTGTGGCTCCCCCGCCAACAGCATATGTTAGCGAATTACCAGGTAGCAGTGTGGCTGATGGATCGGCATCAAAAGAACCGAGAGGGAGAATGTTATATGCGTATGACGCTAATGGTGGCGAAGAAGTCACAGTTAGCGAAGGCGAAGAAGTTACAATACTGGAACCAGATGGTTAGTGGATCCGCTATTATTTCTTCAAGTAATCACTAACCAATGCTAGATGGCGGCTGGACCAAAATCAAACATGGCTCCAAGGAAGGTCTAGTCCCTACCGCCTACCTCGAAGTTCTACGCCCTTCTTCCCCTCCAAACCCTACGGATAGACCCATCTCTATAGTCTCCACCTCTGGTTCCTCTATCTCTACTGGTAAGAAACAGGGCCCAGTAGTGGCACCAAAAAGAGGAGCCAAAAAGTTGAAATATGTAGAAGCGCTTTATGAGTATACGGCGCGGACTGATGCGGAACATAATATGGTGGAAGGCGAGCGCTTTGTTCTTATTAAGGATGATCCTGGAGATGGATGGATGGAAGTTGAGAAGGGGGGGCATATCAAGAGTGTACCGGCAAATTATGTACAGATTGTTTAGACAAGTTGGGCGGGATTCGTTGCTTGAAATCGGCATGGGATAGTATGGGATCAGTGTGAATTTTAAATGGCAGGGTGCAGATTGTGGATTGTGGATGATACGTCCTCAAGGTAGAGCGGAAGATGAAAAGCAATTCTGGGTTGTGAAACAACAGGCAGATGTGGGAGTGGAAGCGAGCGTTATTGAATCCTATGAAATTTACTTACCTACTTAGAACCTAGTGAATACCTACTTAAAGAAATACAGATTTATCAAATCTCAATCCCATTATGGGTGCCGATAGCTAGTATCACAGGTGTTGCCTTACCAGGGTTATTGTAGTACAGTACGACAGTTTTGGGAGGCAAGATCAGTCTGCGCGCTAAAGATTACTAGTTAAAGATAGCGATAATTGGTCATTAAATCAGGAGGCGAGGGGATCGAGTGATAATGATAAGATAAGAAAATATGTGTTGTACAATCGGAGAATTCATGTCGTGCATTGGTACCAGTGTACAGGAGAGGGCGGCGGGGCAAGAGGAGATGATTACGCGAGATTGATTAAGCGAATCTGGTCTAAAGTCTGCGATTAGAAAATTTAGAAATTCAGAAGGGTTTGAATTATGGTGGTGTGGTCGTTTAAAGTTTTTCGATGTCTTATCAGGTGAAAATTGGAAATGGGGAAAACAATAGAATTAGATGAGAATATTGTACATTAAAATGTAGTCGTTGGAGGCTTGAAGTGAGTCAACGGATCTGCGTTGGCACAAAGTTATTCAATTGATTCTCAAATACCCCGATGACCATTCAACATGAACACAAAAGCCATTATCTCCCATAGATCAATGAAATACGTGAGGTGAAGAAAGTCCAACCTGACATATTCCTTCATATCCTTCTTCGGCTTTTGGAATAATTGATAATTGAAGAAACCAATCAGTCTTCTGTCGAGGGTTCAGATTCTCCTGCCGGATTAGACGGCCCCGTTGTTGAAGGTTTCCCCTCAGCATCGTTACTCGAATCTTGAAGGAACTTTTAGAGTAACGCCAGTTAGTCTTTGAACAGCCACTATAAGCATTTTCTCCTGAGAAGTCTCACCTTCATGAGCGCATCTTCGCTAGTACCCGGCCAGCTCTCAAGCTCTTCTATACGCTTGTTCAAGTCCTCTATAGTCTTCTTGGGGTTTGATTTCTCCATTTCTTCTATACGCTTCTCCTGATCAGCTACCGTCTTCTTGAGATCTGTGACCTGTGTTTCAAGTTTCTGGACTCGATCTTCTGGATTCTTGCCAGTTGTGACGTTGTCGATAGTTCGGAACTAAATGGGTTGCAATAAGCATAATGGTCAACGTTGTAATAGGATGAATCTATGTAGAGATCTAGACGAGCCATGATGATTATTTTTTGCCTAATGTTTTTATTTGAAAGATGCCGGGTAAGAGTGAAGAAGCTGAGGTAGAGTTAGATTGAACAAGTTTGATGCACAGGCAGGCCAATTGCATATATAGCTTAATGTCAATATGAAGATGGCGTGGGGTTCTCAAAATTATACCGGAGCTAGAGGTTGCGTGTTGTACAAAAGATGTTTAAGTTGCAATCAGGCCCAACATGAAGACAATGTGCTAACCAGGTGCTCCAGACGAAGGAGGTAGGCCGTAAGATTCAAGTGATCAACAATGCGGAGATGGAAGTTGATCAAATGACGTGGTGATCCATTGAAATATGCGCTCTGCGCCCAAGAAAAATCAATCTTTGTGGAGCTGGAGCTGTCATCTACATGCACAGTTCCCCGGATTTGGGAATCAAAGTGAGATAGATTCTCCTTCAGCTCGCCACCATCAAGCACCGAATTATGTAGTCGCACAGCATGAGTCAATGCCAAGATGCATCTTTTATCAGCTCAAATGACAATAATGCCTAAGTGATACCAATACCCAAGTGGTGCCGATGCCCATGTAACCAAATTGGTCAAATCATTTTCGTCCTCGTAGGAATTTCGAGCAATCTTTCAGGAATCTCCAAGAAAATCGCCGATACTCAACTCAATTTTAATTTAAAAAGCAATTTAAAATTGTGTAATGCAAAGATCTTTGCATGCTTTACAGGCAGCCAACTCAATTTCAAGATGGTTATGGAATACGGGGCTTTCTATGGACGGAATTGTTTGCACATGAACCACCACCAAAATCAAAGAATCTTGAATAACACTTCTTCTCAGATATAGAATACCGATAACAAGCCTTTCCGGAATACAATGATTTATAGTAAATGTATCAATTGTAAATTATTCAATAGTGATATACCAATTTCAAACACGAAAATTGATTGATTGATTGATAAAATCATTGGATTTCAAGTACGGTGTTCGATTTTGATGTGAACGTAATTCGGTTCACACGAAGTGTGGAAGAGTATGAACATTTGTGTGTATAAGGCATTAGTTGCCAGAAATTCCAAGTGGGAGAACACCTGTGGCGCATTACACTACCAGCTGATCCGAAACATGCTCACAGGAAACGTAGCTTTGAATGCACATCACAGCATCGATAATACCTTGTGTAAGATCGTGATTCAAAATTAGACACGAAAGCAATATCAAATTTTTTACCTTGATCATTGACCAAGCCTGGCGCCATAATACACAGGCCTCAAGCTGTGATTTCTTATATTGGAAATACTTCCAGTCAAGTTGTTCATACTATGCAATTTACTCTACTTTTTTTCGTTTCACTTTTGATTCAATTGTATCAAAGTTTCAATTGACATAGCAAGATGGCAACGGCACCACGTGAAGGAGCAGCATGGTTCTTGAAGTCGAGTCTCAAGAGTCCGGGTTACGATGGCTCAAAAGAGAAAGACTTCTATAGGTGGACGCTTCTCGAGGTTATCTACAACAACACTGAGGATGAGGCTTATCAATGGCCACCACCGTTATGGTATCCGGGCCACCCGAGAACGGGACAGCAGGTTTTTGCTGGCAACGTTTTCAGTACTGGATACGGCCGCTATGAGTATATGTCTGTCATGTACGGCCCAAGTGCTGAGGACATTAAGCGTACTTATCGCGTCAAAGGCAGCATTAGTCGTGGCCAGTTAAGTCGCCAAACAGGTTGGTCATCGGTTCATGAACTTTGCTCTTTTCTATACCTAGCCCTATCACCCGATCTTGAAAGATTTCCTTCATTGTCATTATTAACCTCTCGATCATCTTAGGCTCTTCTGCCGTTTGCTACATCGTAGTTCCGTTGCCGACTACGGAGGAACAATTCATCTAGATCGATCTCACGTATCCTATTAGGGCTTTTATAATCCCAGCCGCTTTCACTGCTCATCCCCAGTATCAGGGACACGCAATCTTTACCCGACTCGATGTTCAGGGTAGGGAGAGCTTGCCAAAAGCGTATGTAGTAAAAGGCGTTGCTGCTAAAGAACTGGTATCTGGCAGAAGAACTATCGAAGAATGGAATGATTGAACCCCTCACAACTGGAAGTGGAGATAAGAGCAAGCAATATTACTCAATGTATACGCGCGGCTAAAGAATCGGCTCGCAGATATCGGTACGGAAGGCCCAGCAATATAAGAGCTTGGGCTCAAGCCAAAATATATCAAAATTCTTGAGAAACTATTACGCCAAAAATATACTGAGGCTAGCTATAAGAAAAACCCACAAGGAGATGAAACAACCGGTTTAACAATGCGGTCTCAATGGACTATTCGAATCGATACTTTCAAATTGGCATGTCAAATCCGAATACCATATTCCAAATGTACAGCCGAATACAAAGATATATATACTTGCTTTGCCTTGTTTGAAAGAAGTACTGTCAAAGCATCCAAGGTTCTCGCGGATTTCGATATAGCTTAAGCTATTGATCTGACTGCAGTACAATCAAAAGACCTGAGTGTCAGACTGAAATACAAACAGAATAAGCCGGGTGACAAGTTCATGAAAGATCTGCTTGCCGGTTTCATCACTATAGGTCTTGGTTTCATTCCTGTATTTGGACCTCTAGCTGCATTTACCTGGAGTCTTACATGTGAGGTGATATCAGATACAGAAAAGTTTACCAAAGCCGCAGGAATTGTTGGCAAGGCGCCTGCTCTCACACAAGCTCTGGTAGATTCTCGTGAGAATTTGCTGCCTATGATGAAAAAAGTGATTTCTAAGGCACTTAAGTTGCATGTGGAGCAAGGATCTACGAGAAGCATCCGTGTTGATCCTGGTGAGAACATCGCCGATGACAACTCCCAACAGGAACCAGAAATTGGCCAAGATTCAAGCAACGGAGATAGTGAAGAGAAGACAAAGCAGCTAGACTCCGAGAATGGCGTGGAAAGCAATGAGATCCCAGGCAATGCTGAGGGTTCTGCAAAGCCTGGCGATGCTAAAGTCGTTGATCAATCAAAAATCTTTGGAGATGAGACTGGCGAGTCTGAAGAAGAAGGTACCGTAGATGGCACTTTCGATGAGAAGGTAGATGAAGATCCATTTACATTCATAATTGAGGCAGGAGAGGTAGAGGTTTATGGCCCAGTGGCTTCCGGTTGATCGAATTTAAGAGGGCCCATTGACTCTTATTTTGATTTGGACTGCAAGGATTTGTGCTTTCTAAAGAGTTTGAATACATTCCAAGTATTACTATCCAGCCCAATAGCTCTATGATATGCGCGTCTGGGCAGTGAAAGAAGTTATAGCCCACAACCATCCAACAATTCCGATAATCCAACGAAGTTTACAAATCATGTTAAACGATCCAAGCTCAGAATGTTACTTAAAGAAAAAGGAGTATATGAATCTCTGGTATACTACATTACAATCGACCACGATATAGTAGATATTTCAAGTGAATAGACCCAATGAGATGCATACCTGATCTAATATTGATTCAGTAATAAGCGAATCTACGAAAATAATAGAATCCCGAAAAAGTTGCGCAAAGTCTCTGATGTGATTAAAAAATACGGAATTTGTTTTGAAAGAATCAGACGGAATAACGCTGCGCGAACGAAATGAGAAATAGTAGGTTGCTAGTTCTGGAAAAATCATTTGAAAGTTGATAAATAGATGAAAAGAGGCAGAGCTAAAAGTGATTTATCCTTATATTTTCAGATAATAACCCCTCGATCAATTCTGGGCGTGGATGTTTCCTTCTCTTAAATGACATATGAGAAGTCCCCTATCGTCATGAATAGATGATAATGAAGTCGTGTTTCTCATAAACCATCCGCCGAGAATCAGCGGGAGAATTATGTTTGCAACGAATTGACATATGATATTTGCGCAAGATTACCAACTGACACTACATTTATGCTCATCGTGTGGCCATGCATCATGCAATCTCTATCCTGAGTCTCCGTAGTTTTTGTTAGTCAAAAATTTCAAGATCGTTGCGCAAGCTGGCCTGGGTTTCGTCTGGTAGCAGATTGATAAGTAAGTAATGGTCTTCTGTTTGCCATATACTTGTGAAATAGTTAAATATTAGCTCCTTCGTTCTATGCAATGAATGAGGACTATCCACCAACGCAAGAGTTTCGAAGAATCCGTCCGGTATGGCTTCACCAGGGAAAAATCTCTGGTATCCAGGGTCGAGCATCAACAATTTTCTGCTCACCAAGAGCTGTGAAGTTCCCATTCCCACAATTTGAAATCCAGCTATAACCCCTTCTATGATTCTAGAAGGTCGGATCAAATTCAGTGATGCCTCAAGCATGATGCAGCTTGCTCGTTCGAATATTTCATCCATCTCGAAGTGTATATAACCCGCGTCGTGTAGTACTGACCTCAAGAATTCCACTCCACCCATGACTCTATATACCGAGTAGAGTGTCGAGCCATACGGTATACGTTTGCGCTGACCGGTGTGATTGAGTTTCATACCAGCTTTCAAGCATTGAATAATTCTTTCCCTGACCCCCGGATAAAGATGGTCATGTCCATAGCACAAAACTTTGAAAGAATTTAGGATTTTAATGCAGTAGTATTCCAAGGTCGAGTGCTCAAATTTGAAGGACTGAAGAACTCTCTGAATATACAGGCCTTGAGGGTCGGAAAGAAGGGCCCACGGAGGCTCATCAAGGTGATGCTAAGATAATTGTTTTGATGACTCTAACTCATCTTCTATGGACTTTATAGCTGTCAATGGCCAGGTCTCTTGGGTCTGAACAAAAGGAATGAATTGAGCGACCATTAAGTACCAAAGACCATCCTGAATTCGGGCTTTCAGAACCCCATCGCATTCAAATGGGTCATGAATCGATTTCTTGAGAATGAGCCTCGTGAGCTGTTCGAGATAAGGAATTATTAGGGGATGGCACCCAAATAGTTTGTGTATAACTCGCCAGAACCACGGTATGATTCCTGTCCCATGATTTGGCGTAGAATCACTTAAGTCTGTTCCTGCTTCTATCAAGTACTCCATAACCCTGAAAAGCTTACTGAGGCGGACGACGGTTCCAGAAATACGACATCCGCAGGTGTCGTCGTTGACTATGGAGATGGTATAATAACATTCCTCCCAAACATGGAACAGTAATGAGGACATGGTCCATGCCTCGCTGGATAAAGTCATATCATTAATGCTAGCTCTTCCCTCCGCAAATAATCTACGCACCATGGATAGGTCAGCTTTAGCAATTGGAGCATCCGATGGGACGTTATCATAGCATCTTGATCGCATATCAAAACATCCAAAAATTGAACCTCTCCTTTGCTGATCGATAAAAACAAGATACCGCGCTTGTATAAGATAATTGGGACGAATATCAATCTTGTGGGTGGTTCTTAATGTTACTAGGGGCTCTTCTGAATTACTAGTATCATCTCCAAATCTTTGTTCTAAGATTGTCGTTGTTAATCGAATAATTATTGTCGCCAGCCAAGCATTAATTGTGCTTCTTGTATTAGTTTGCTCCACAACTCTAGAATTGGTGCGCCCATCTAAGAGGCTACCACCACAATC
This sequence comes from Botrytis hyacinthi, assembly GCA_004786245.1. NCBI lineage: Eukaryota > Fungi > Ascomycota > Leotiomycetes > Helotiales > Sclerotiniaceae > Botrytis > Botrytis hyacinthi. Next base: position 255,268 of record PQXK01000010.1, read on the forward strand.
CCTGGTTGCCGGCAACTGTTCATTGTTTCCAAGCAAGTTTTTGCTCACGGTTTCAGCTCCAGTATCAGATCGGTTGTTGAAATTGAAGTCTTTTAGAGCCATGTTGACACTGTTCTTGACCATTTGCGCCAAAATTAGGTCAAGTCCAGCGTGAACATCTTTGTGAATGGCATATGCGACATCTTCGTAGGTCCAATCACTAATAAGAACTTCTTTTCTATTCGAAGCTTGGGTGGTTTGTGTAGTTATTATGGCTGTCGAGGCACTGGTAGTATATTGTGTGGTGGCAGTTGCAATTTTCATCTGTTGTATTGTGTGAACAAGGGAATTCACTTTAAGGGAATTCACTTCAAGAGAATGACTTCAATACAATGGCTACTGTATCAAAGGTATTAAGCGAATGCGAGAGAGACTAGCTCTTTCAGTAGTGCCTATATAAGGCCTACTACTTCTCTACATAGCTAGCTCTTCAGATAGAATACAATTAGACAATTAGGACCTGCAAT